>JBBPDA010137243.1:0-21952 GCA_037974385.1 Arnoldichthys spilopterus
ATGGGTTAAATGCAGAGGTCACATTTCGTTGTGGTGCTTGAGTGCGTTCACAATGACAAAGAGTCACTTTCACTTCACTCATATACTGTCCTGTGCAGGAGTCAAGAGAAGGTCAGTCCAATCAGTGAGGCTCATATTCACACAAGCAGTGCAGACAGAGCTGCACATTAGAGTACCCTTATTGGTGAGCACTGTAACCATTTAGTATTGGCAGGCATTGATATTTTTTAACACAATACAGGCATCACCTCTATGGACATATGCTGATGCCTTCATGCATATCAGACCACAATCCAGAGCAGACTGACTGCATGCTGCAAGTCTTATCACATCCGCAGATGTGAGCTAACACTGAGTATGAATTATAATGAAACACACATCACGAGGCAGATGCCCCATTTATTCTGTGCAGTTAGTCAAACCACAGCACCACAACCCACTCATCATCGAAGCAGATCGAGGAGATAAGTCGTTCAAGCTGAACTCAGATCTTACTTAGAGCCTAAAAAACTGCTTGTAGTATTACACACAATTCCAAAAGTGGGCGGCTCTGGCTCCATTCACTCAGTTTCATGTACCTAAAGCACCATTCTGGCCTAAGGCTAGCATTTAATGTTATTTGTCATGGTAGGCAGTAATTTGTAATGTAGTATTGTATCCTTCAGTGTGATTGGTTTGACAGAATTTTTGTGTTTGCATGCATCACTGGTTTCTCACTATAATACCCAACATGCATTGCGCAAATGCCTCAAACAACCATTGGGAATTCCACTGGTGTAGAGACGAATTAATATATTATAATTTAATGACATGAAGCCAAACTAGATCAAGATTTTTGTAAACGGGGCCACTAGCCTTTTGCGAGAGGAACTGTGCTGGGGCAACAAAAAAGTTTTTTCAGGGTCAGGGGTGTGGGGGGGTTAGGTTGTTATGGTGTGGCCTGTACCACAAGCCTTATATATTTATTTCCTTGTCTTTGTCGTGTCTACACCTTAGCCTTGTTCCTGTGTTTACCTAGTCATATGGTTGTGTTTATGGTTAAGTAGTCCATGTGCTTTTCAGCCTTGCCTTAATCTTGCCTTTTCCTAACTGTGCCTTGTTTTATGTCTCCTCCTGTGCCCAGGTGTTCCTTGTTAAGCTCTGTATATTAGCCATCATGTTTCACCACGTCCTTGTCTGGTCATTGTTGTAAACTGTTGTAGTATGTGGTGCTCAAGCTGTTGTATCCTGTTAATCTACTCTCCTATTGTTTGTTGTCTAGTTCCTAATGCTCCACTTCTTCATGTGCCTGTTGATAACTGTACAGGTGTAAAAGCAAGTCCATTAGAAATGACTAAACAACTAGACGGTTGGTGCCTGTAGATTTGTGCGTGTAGTGTGCACTATGATATCTAACTTGCATCAGCTACATTACTTATTAGCTTTTTAACAGAGCACCGATAGCAAGCTAGTTGGTCCTTCTCCTTTTTAGTCCAGAGGATGCGCCATCCATGTTTTCCAAAAAGAATTTCAAATATGGATTCGTCTGACCACAGAACAGTTTTGCATGTTGCCTCAATTGATTTTAAATGAGCTTTGGCCCAGAAAAAACGACAGCATTTTTAGATCACGTTCACGTGTATGATAGAGCGTTAACCAGCATTTGTGAATAGCATGTTTTGACAGACAATGATTTCTAAAAGTGTTCCTGAGCCCATGCAGTGATTTCCATGACAAAATCAAGCCTGCTCAGATAATACTCCAGATCTTACTTATAGATATTTAAAGTTTTCACAATTTTACGTGATTTTACACAATTTTACATGTCACAGTTTGTAGGCACAGTGGTGAACCTCAGCCCATCTTTACCTCTGTGAGACGCTGTCCCTCTAAGATGGTCTTTTCATACCCAGTCATGTGACTGACCTGTTACCAGTTAACATAATTAGTTAACAAAATGTTCCTCCAGTTGTTTCTTTTTAGTGCCACTTACTTTTCCAGCCTTTTGTTGCCCTGTCTTGACTTTGAGACATGTTGCTACCAACAAACTGAAAATGAGCTAACATTTTTCATGCACTAGTAATGTGTTCACTTTCAGCACTTGATATGTTTTCTATCTTCTATTGTGAATAAAATATTGGTTTATGAGATTTGCAAAAACGTTTTTATTTGTTTTATTTTGCACACTGTCCTGACCTTTTTGGAATTGGGGTTGTAAATTAAATTCAAATTTAAATGTAAAATTGGGCCTCGAGTAAAAAGATACAATCCATCCACCTGCAGCACATTAAAAAGCTCAGGAGTTGTCTCTGAGATCAGAGGAAATGTGCTTTGATGTGTCTGAGGGGCACGATTTAATACATACCATCACAAAATGTGTTCAGTTAGTGCTGTAATGTAATATCTAGCCTGCCAGTATTAACTCACGTTATGTCAAAAAAGGAACCTCTGGGTGAGCTATTTCTGTGTGCTGGGAGAGTGTCCAAACATGTTGCTTTGGATGCCGTTAAGACGTTAAATGAATAGTCTGTGTCTGTGTTTCTGCAGCTCTGAATGCTGCGTGCCACACAAGGCTTTTAACTAGGGCTGGGGCACCAGATAATGACAGAAGAGTATAGGACCCTTCTTGTAACAACCTGTCTGAGTAAGACTGAACTTTTCATGCCCTCTTCATGTCAATCCCTGCCATCTTCCTGCATAAAGTGACAGTTTAGGGGAAAATGTAGTCTTATAGAGAGTCCCACTGACTTCCATTCTTAATGAAAATGTACTTAAACACAACTTACTCAAGTGTGAGAGTAGCCATGATTTAGTCAGGTATGGGAACACGGTAGTTAAGTCATGGCATGACTTAATTATAATCTCAATCCCATACCTTACTAAGACGTGGGCACTTCTTAATCATTTCATTCCTTTACCTAACTAAGATATTGTCTTGATGTAATTATCTCAGTCTCATGCCTTATTAAGTCTTAGCCACTACCTATGTTATTGACATTTTTTACTAAACTATAGGCACTACTTAATTATCACATTCCCATGCTTTACAAAAATTTGGCCACTACTTAATTGTCTCATTCCAGTGCCTTATAATAACATGGCCACTAATTAATTATATATTTGTCTTCCTCAAAAATGCTCTGTAATCTCTAATGGACTAGCTCAGACATTTGTCTATAAAAAATGGCAAAGGTTGCCAAGTTAAAACCAGTAGTAGCCATGTAAAAGAATGTATTACGTATGGATTTTAAGGCATGAATAAAACGAGAAAATCAGCTCCGATCACTGCATCCTGCAACAATGTGGTCGCTATACCAGCCAAAGGCCAAAAGCAAGTTGAGCAGAAGAAAAATACAGAACCGCAGTGGGATGTCATAGTACAGCAGGAACTGGTTTACTGGGCTCTATGCTATGCACTCTTGTTCACATTGTGACAGGGCACATGTTCCTACTGGCGGTAAAAATACCCCTGAAGGTGTGTTATTCTCAGGGGAGCTCCCCAGTGGGTAGAACCTCAACAAGTCCCTAGAACTGATTGGTGCAAAAGTGCCTATGGTTTGAGGCAAGTGTGTGATGATTTAGGCATGCACTTAGCATGAAGCTAAGTGGTTAGCTTCCATGTTTGCTTCATTAGCCTCAATGCTCCAGTGCAAAATGTAACGAAGATAACATGAGATATCAAGGACTTCTTGCTTGAGATATTCAATATAAGGGGAAAAACGCATAAATGACATTTTACAATAAGCCTTTCTTTAAAAGTTAATGCACTCCATGCCTCTGGATAACCTCATTTAATGCATCCCAGACCCTGCGAGCTATAAGTAGGCCTACACTCACAGTCAAAACAAAGGCTATAAATCTACAGAAAGATGCGACAACTGTGCATTCATTATGACGAATCGCCTGGTGACATTAGCCCGCCTAAAATTGATGGCGGACCTCTAGATGCGGGCTTTGCAATTGAAATCGTTCCATTCTTTCACAGCACTTTCCCACATTTTACAAAAAGGTCTCTTTTATCTATTAAGTGCAGTGCTTCCCCTGCTGGTTCCCATTTGTGAATGACTTATACAGCGCTCCATTGTGGCTCTGATATGGCAGGCAGTTAAAACGTAAAGAGACTGCACGTCTCACCATATTAAATGTCTGGGAAGAATGACTGGTCCGCCTCAGAGAAATAAAGAACAAGGGAATCAACAGCCTCGAAAAGAAGGTTTCAAAGATATTGCACAGTGTCCTTTCGTGAATCTGACTGTGGAATGTTCGATGTAATGTGTTTATACTGGGGCTGAACAATATATTGTAACAATATATCAGGATATTAACCTCTGGGATCTTGATATAGCAGCAATATGAAAATTAGCATTCTAAAATGTGTTTGGCTTAGTCAGTACATTTATGTGATCCAATAAAAGTAATCAATTTTGTTTTAAAAAATTTAGCCACATTACATTTTCTTATTATTATAATAAATAATAGTAATAATAATAGTAATAATAGTAATAATAGTAATAATAATAATAATAATAATAATAATAATATGTAGTCTCCCTCATGCTGATGAAACTATGTCTAACTGTGGTACATTGTGTGTTCTGACCTCTTTGGGTCCTCTATGGGATCAGGCCAGAGAGGATAGCCTTCACGCCGCACATGCATGAATGAACCTTGGGTGGCCATGAACTTTTCACCGGTTCACTTTTGATAGCAACTAGCCACTGCATACAGTCTGGACAGTTTGGCCTTCAGATCGGTATGCTCACCCAATTTCTAACAAACCAAATTTTAAAAACTGATTGTTCACTTGCTGCCTAATTTATCCCACTCTGTGACAGGAGCCACTTTAATGAGATCATCACAGTTATACACATCACCTGTCAGTAGTTTTAATGCTGACTGTTTAGTTTATTCAATCTGTTAGTTCACTGCTGCAGTTTGTGTTGGTTGTTTTCTAGTCCTTCATCAGTGGTCAATTTCTGGCTAGAGGACACTGATGGCTGGATATTTTTGGTTGGTAGACTAATTTCCATGTAAGTGGCCAGTGAGTGTATTTCATTCAGATTGTGCAGTCCTAGTTTGTACTGACTGACCAACAGCACACATTTGGCTGAACCAAACTGCCAACAAAGGTCTGCTGTTTGTCTATAATCCCCATCAGAGCTTTTTCCACAAATTACAAATCAAAGGCCTTATTCACATCAGCCCCCTTCAATTATCTAGCTCAGAGGGAAACGTAGGACGTGCTAATCCTAGCATCCAACATTAGCGATTCAAATGCAGGCCGAAGCTGACGTGTGTGGAAACAGAGTGTGTGACCACCAGGCCCAGAGGAGATGTGTAGCAGTGTTTATGTTGACCACCATAGCTCTGAGAGAGCTTTAGGTGGCATTTCATGAAAGCCAAACTACTCAAGAGCTCAACAAATCTGCTTCAGTTTGCTGCCGTCCACTGCACCGGCTGCTATGCCCTGGGCAGCCTGCTGTATTTATCTAAGCAGTTTTTTTTATTCTCCACAAACCACGAACATGATCTCTGCAGAGCTTCTGAATATGCTTCTGTGTTTCAGGCTGTCTGTATCGCCTCAAAAACCACTCATGCAGGCAGGTTTGGCTCGAGGATATTCAGTACTGAGGCGCATTCAGCCAAGAGCTACATCAGCCTGTCTGTGATTGTTGGGAGTCCCTAGAATGTTCTCCCCATTCACTCTTCTAGAATGTTCTCATTTGTTCATTTGTTCATTTTACATTTGGCTGATGCTTTTATCCAAAGCGACTTCAGTGTAGTGGGTCGGGACCTTGCTCAAGGGTACCTCAGTAGTGCCTGGACCGGGACCTTCAGGTCCCAGGGGCAGTGTCCTAACCACTAGGCCACCACTGCCACTGTTTCTCTGTCATTTGCACTGTTCTAGAACATTCCCTCGGATTTACTACTGTTCCACAATATTCACACATAGTTGAAGAACATTCTCATCCTAATCTAGACATTGAGTTCTCCACGCCAAAGACAAACTGTTATCAGTGTTATAAGTGGCAGGTTCAAAGGCCATCAACTGTGATGGTATGGGGGGAGCATAAGTGCCAACGGCATGGGTGTCTTTGTTTGCGTTTGAATACTGGTACTGGTGCTATTGATGCAAAGGCATGTACTGGGGAAGTCCATTATTATTTCAGCAAGATAATGCCAGACCTCTTTCTGCACACACTACAACAGCGTGACTTCATAGTCACTAAATGTGTGTGCTTGACTGGCTTGCCAGCAGTCCAAATCTGTCTCCTATTAAAATGTATGGAGCTTCATGAAGAGGAGAATCAGACAATGGCGACCTGTTGAACAGCCGAGGTATTGTATCAAGTAAGAATGCAATAGCAAAAATTCCATCTAAAGAACTGCTACAGTTAATCTCAATTAAACAGTGTAATTGAAAAGAAAGGTGGCAAACACACCTTTGTTCCAACTTTTTTGAGTATGTTTGAATTGCACATTTGTTTAAATTTACACAATGTGTGTAGGTTATTCAGTGAACACATCCATGTTTGCATTTTATAAAGTGTCCAATTTTTCTGGAAATGGGGCTCGTACAATATTCTCTTCATTCATGCTGTTCTAAAACACTGCCTTCCATTCACACTGTTCTAGAATGTTCTCTTCTTTTGCATTGCTCTTGAATGCACCACCTATTCACACTGTTCTAGAATGCCACTCACAGTTCTAGAATGCTGTCCTGTGTTTACTGTACTCTACAATGTTCTCCACAATTCCAACTGGTTCATTCGGTTTGTCAGTTCTACAGCGGATTTGCAAAGTCTCAGAATACAACTATCACTGAACACAGCCATCATTGTTTTTACTTGCAGTCAGTGGAATAATTTGGAAAGCTGTGTTGTTATCACACAAAACAACATGGGACAGAACACTTTTCAGGCTGTAAGGTCAGAACCAACAGTTGCATTATTTGAAACAGTATATAGCTAAACCACTTTCATTAGAAACTTTTCCAGTCAAGGTTCTGCAACTACTGACTACTTAACTCAGGTGATCTGGGTGAATGTATCAAAGAAGTCAAGTCAAGTCGGCTTTTATTGTCATTTCAACCATATACAGTTCACACAGTACAAAGTGAAACGAAACAATGTTCCTCCAGGTCCACAGTGCTGCATGAAACACAGGACCACAAACACTACACATCTGACAACATAAAGTGCATTGTGTGGAAAGATGTGTAAACACTGCAGGACAGTGCAAAGACAGACAGGTACAAACAGAGACAGTGCAACAGTGACCAGTGCACAGTTACGGGATTACCAGGTGCAAAGTAGCAGGATGTGCAAAAAAATGCAATAATGTGATTGTAAACAATGACACAGGGAGCTGGAAGAATGTAGCAGCATAAAGTTAAATATATATAAATAATAAAGATAAATATTAGTAAATGAATATAAAGTGGATTAGTCACATCATTTTCTCAGTAAAATCGTAATGTTGTTGTTACTACTAATCTTAAAGCTTGTGGTTCATTTTGGAGCACCCAACATCCTCAGACCACTGAACAACATAACAAATGGGCAAGCATAAGGATCTGAGCCACGGAACACTTTGACAAGGGTCAACACTTATTGTGATGGCTAGACAACAGACAGTCAGAGCATCTCCAAGTGTGCAGTAGTTAGTACCTACCATAAGTGATCCAAGGAAGGAGAACTGGTATATTGGCAACAGGGTCATGGGCATCCAAGGCTCACTGATGCATGTGGGAAGAGAAGGTTAGCCTGTCTGGTCTGAGCCCGTAGAAAAGCTACTGTGGTTTAAAAAGTGGTGTTGACACTGATAGACAGGGGTCAGAACACACAGTGCACCACAGTCAGAGCTGTTTCAGCAACATCAGGGACCTACTCAGTATTAAGCAGATGGTATTAATGTTATGGCTGATTGGTGCATGTATATATTTATATATCTCACCGTGTCTGGGAGGCACCAACCTGTTTTGTAACATGTTTGGTAACATTAACATGCACTTAAAGCAAAGTGAAGCATAAAT
Organism: Arnoldichthys spilopterus; assembly: GCA_037974385.1. NCBI lineage: Eukaryota > Metazoa > Chordata > Actinopteri > Characiformes > Lepidarchidae > Arnoldichthys > Arnoldichthys spilopterus. The sequence continues at coordinate 8,015 of JBBPDA010137243.1, forward strand.
CCTGTTTCTGCCCTCAGTGAGAGTCTCTGTTGCAGTATGTCATCTACTGCACAGTAAATGGGGGTAAAACAGGTGGTGCGTTGTTGACACAGAGAAAAGCATGTGAAAAATGTGCTGCCACAAAGGCAGCAGCCTGCTGGTTTACTTAGACCTTTAATCACACTTCTGTCTGATAAATGCTGGATCCAAACACAAGCATGCAGTGAACCATCAGAAAAATAACCGGCGTGATACCACTCATACAAAAAGAGAAAGGAGGAAAAAAGAAGTTAAGTCACCTTTATTTTAAGAAGACATTTTAAAACACCAATCTGTGCACTTTTTTACTTTAACCATGTACAGTTTGCACAGTACACAGTGAAACAATCTTCCTTCCTACAAAGACTACACAAATTACAACATAAAGCACAGCACGTGCAAACATTGCAGGACAGTGCAAAGACAGACAACTGTGCAAATGAAGACACTGCAGCACCAACTAATACATAGATTATGGATCTACCAGGTCCAAAGTAGCAGGTTGTGCAAAACATGCAGCAATGCTACGGAAAAAAAGCAGAAGTAAATATGACGTGGGGAGCAGAAAGAAGAAGCAGCATAATGTTAAATATAAATAATAAATATAAAGTAATGGTCTAGTTCAGTGAGAGGGGGTGTGTAGGGGTTAACACTCAAGCACCATATTGGTCCGGAGAGGCTGCTGCAGGCTACTGCCACGCTTCCACCTTACCAGAAGGGGCTAAACCTGCACATGCAATATGAACTTGGTACAAAATTTGCAATATAAAAGACAACTCTGCCAAAGACAATTTTGCATGCACAACAACTACATTACAGCACAGCTAATAAAGGCAGCCTGACCAAGTGTTACAAGTGGCACTTTAATTTTTTATTTTTTTTTTTACATTTAAGAAATAATTAAAAAAAAAAAAAAAAGGATCATCTTTATAGATTAAAAACCAGGGGGAAAAGTGTTTCAGTCTGGATTTAAAAATCATCCAGATTAGGAGTTGATTCAAATGTAAAGACAGACCATAACCATGGAGCAGCTACTGCAAAGGCACAATTGTCCCTTTGCTTCCACTTGATGGGGTACGACCAGTAATAATTGGTTGAATGACCTTAGAGACTGAGTGGCTATGGTTGGAGAAGATCAAAAGAAAGAAAGAAAGAAAGAAAGAAAGAAAGAAAGAAAGAAAGAAAGAAAGAAAGAAATCTCCATTTTTGTTTCTTCGATTTTTATTTTTCTGCATCAATACAGCAGCTGGTCTATATATTATGTGAATTTCATGATGAACAGACCAATAGAAATGATCCAAAATCGCGTCTTTTAAAATGTTCTTCCATTAGCTTATGTTAGAAGTAAGGAATGTTTTTGCCCTCTCCTGTAAAGTTGCAGTTTTAGAGATACTTTGTATTTGTTGGACAGCAAGGCAGTTCATGTCCACACATTTCCTCTGCGTTTAAATCTGCAATGGTCTGGTTTAGGAACCAGAGGAAAAACATAAATGACGTTATAAAAGCAGAATCAACACACCTGGAGTAAACAACACACGACGGAAACGAGGTCACGTGTTCTTTTCCGTAAACCTCCACCCAGTAAGCTAGGATAGGCTGATAAAGTCCATTCTCACTAGCTTATAAATTAGTTTTTTGTTTTATATAGATTTAATGTAAAACCTACAGCTGAATATGGAATTAAACCGTATTTTCTGGAACTGTTTTGGCCCTATTTCTTTCAATTTCTTGTTATATTTTTTCAAAATTATGTAGCATGTCCCAAAAGGAAAATCCACAGCTGCTAATCGATCTGACATATATTAGTATTTATGAATAAACATACACTGTTTTGCATTTTCTTCCTCTTATCATAATTATATGTATTTTTAATTAATTATAAATAAAAATATATAATATACTTAAACTACATTATACACAATATAACTTTTACATGTGTTTACTAAGCGTTAAGTATAATAAAATCTGAACTACTAGCCAATCCCGGCGCATTGGGGGCGTGGTATTTTCAAATAGGGGCGTGGAAAGCACCGCCTCTTTACACACACGTTGTAGAACTCCTCGATGGCGCTTGAGTCCCACCTGCCCCCGTTTTCTGCCCCTTAGTTGTCCCAGCGCGTGCAGGACCAACATGAGCAGCAGCAGCAGCGTCCTGCCTCAGCCCCCGCAGGACAGCAGCACCTCGGTGGATTTATAGACTTTAGTCCATGATGGCAGTGCTGCTGGCTCTGTGTGCTGCGGTGTGCTGGGCGACTCAGCCTGTGGGCGCCAAGCTCTACTCCAACAGATACGAGGGGTGAGTTAAAAACGCTGCCTCCATTCATTCATCCATCCAGCCTCCCTTACATTTGTGTGTGTATTTGTGTGAATAAGTGAATTAGAGAGTAGTTGCCTGCATGATGTGGAGGAATGAGCTCCACTTACAGCACCGTGAGGAAACGATGCAGTGAGCAGCGCACTCCAGTAAGTGCTGTCAGCCTATTGAGCTAACTAGACTGAAGTAAAACGATCAAGTAAAAGTGAATTAAACAAGTCTTAGGTGGAAGCAACGGGAGGTGATGGAAAAAACAGAGGACTAAAGAGTGAAGAGCCAACATCGTACTTAAAGAACCACAAATACACCAAGCCCTAAGATCAACACCACTGTCAGGTAAAGTGAATAACATTGACTATCTAGCTATTTCACTGAAATGGCATCTGTCAGGGCTTGCAATATATTAGACAAGTCAACAGTCCGTTTTTGAAGTTGTTGTGCTGGAAGGAAAGGAGGAAGTCAATGCAAAAATATGGCAATATGCAAAAATACACTTTTACTTGGGCTAATTCCCATACATTTTCCACTGGACCAATCACTGTACATGTATGTCACCCATGGTTCTTCTAGTGCGAGAAAGTACCATCCCTGAACCAGGTTTCATACCATGAAAATGCCCTCCTGTCAAATAGCACCTATTGTCAATATTGTCAATTAATCTTCTTAAGCGTATTACGAAATTACTTAAATCTACAACCTGAAACCCTGACTAGGAGCAATGCAGGACTTAAATACGGACTAGAGTTAAAATAATGGTCCTCTGACTCCTGAGTAGCACAGCTGTCTAAGCAGAAAGGGAGTAAGGATCTAAGCCAGGCCTTATTGTCAGAGCATCCCTAACACGGCAGGAGTGTTCCTGGTCTGCAGTAGTTAGTCTTTACTGAAAGTGATCCAAGGAAGGACGACTGGCCACCAGAGTCATGGACGTCCAAGGCTCACTGATGCATGTGGGGAGTGAAGGCTAGCCTGTCTGGTCTGATTGCACAGAAGAGCTACTGTTGTCTAAAAACGCTGACTCTGATAGCAAGGAGTCAGAACACACAGTGCACCACAGTCAGAGCTGTTTCAGCAGCATGAGGCAGAAGGTGTTAATGTTAAGGCAGATTGGTGTGTAGTTGATTATTATTCCCAGAAGAAGAACTGAAGAAACTGAAGAAAAAAAATAGTGTTTATCTATTTGGTGTGGTTTGATGTGATGCAGTGAGTCAAATTTATTTTCTATATAAGGCACAAAATTCCAAGCAACGCCTCTGCCTCTCACAAAGACAGGGCATAATTAAGGGCAGTGCAGTGCATCTGGTTGGATATTTTAATAGCAATCAACTGATATGTGCTGGGACTATGGCTGAAGAGGCAAAGAACAAAAACTGACCTTTGAAAGATTTGTCTAATTTGTCCACTATGGAATGTGAGTAGGTGAGTGGCAATGCTTTAAAATATTGCAATTTGTCAATGCAAAAATCAGACAATATGAGAAAAAAGCATTCCATTAAATATATTTGTTGTTTATAATGTTTAACCAGCTCCAAAGAACGGCTCAACACATTTATGTCATGCGTCATGCTCCCCCTGCCTTCCAGCAGTAACTTTATTAGTAAAGTGAGCCACAGCTGAATACATTCATTATATTTATTCTTTCAGTTTTCAGTGTAAATATTGTGAGAATATTGAATCGTGAACTCAGCATGGTGAATCTGAGTTGATTTCGAGATGTAATTGAGTTCTCATTAGGTGCTTTCAAACCAAAAAGGGCTTTTTGAGAGGATTCACTGTGGATCTCCCTGAGAACCACACGTATTCAGGGCTGTTCTTTCTGTTTATATTCACACAGTCTGTAGGAACGCTCAAGTGAGATAAGCCAGCTGATGGCTGGTATAGCGATACCGTGGGAGACGATTGAGGATGCTGTGATCGGAGAGCTTAAACATGTTAAAATCATGCTGTATTTCTCTCTATATATCTCTGTTACATTTGGCTCAAAAAGCCTGGGCTTCACTGTTCGTCCATGTGTCTATTTTTCCCAGAGCTTTAGTGCTAAGTACTGTTGTTTACAAGGCTAATGTTCATACACTTTTTTTTCTGGACCAATCACCATACACTTACATTTGGACAAAACCCTGTATGCTTTTGTTTGGACCAATCAAAATACACTTTCACCTGGGCTTATTCCCATACATTTTCTTCTGGACCAATCACTTATGTCACTCATGGTTCTTCTAGTGCAAGAAAGTACCATCCCTAAAGCAGGTTTCATACCAGGAAAATGTCCTCCTGTCAGATAGCACCTATTGTCAATTAATCTTCTTAAGCACCATTACGAAATACATATACCACCTAAAACCGTGACTAGGAGCCATGCAGGACTTTGCAGATGATCTAAAACAATAAAAAATGTTGTTTTACGTAATGAAATATGGTTATACATTTTAGGTGATTACTGTCTCACCAGTGGCCATAAAGCATCTTACGTATTAATCTCAAGTTAAAAACGGACTAGAGTTAAAATAATGGTTCTCGGGCTGATTGCAGGTAATGCTACAGCACCATCTCTCTCTGGGTCAGTAGGATGGCCCTCCCTCTCCCCCATCACTCAGCATGATAGCTGATGTAACAGAATCTCTGTTGTGAACAATATGTCCAGTGATGTGTTAGCCACAGTTCTGAGGGATGCAGTGGCTGGCCTCACGTGGAGGAAGCACATGCTCGCCTTCACCCTCCCAGTGTTGGTAGTATCGGGTAAGTGGGGATGTCTTAGTGAGAGGAATTGGCAATATGATATTTTATTTTCATGATCATGTCACAATGTGCTTTCATGCGTTTCTTTTACTTAAAAAACACTGAAAATGTCTTCATAGAGAAAGCAAATGTCCTATTTCATTGGGTTGCACAGTTTATAGAAACTTACGTAAACATCAGGATCAGAGTCACTTTTATCGAAGTATGTTTGCACACAAGGAATGTGTTTTCGACCAATAGCATCTCTCTTGTACTAGTGTATAAGACGTGCACATGTAGGATGCAGACAGTACTATACATTACAATACAATACACATACGGTGCAATAAAATACATAATAGACAATATATAATACGTTATATAAAAAGGACTATGCAGATTACAGTTTAGAATGCACATTATACAATATGTTTATTTGGTACTGTACAACATACACTACAGTATACAATATATGGTACAATATACCACATATGCAGTTTAAACAATATACAGTATACAGTGTCAGCATTTAAACAGGTATACTGGTATATTAAGTATACAGTTTCTAGTATACATTATACAGTCCATATACAATATACAGTATACAATTACAATGCAAAGTACACAGTTTATATTACACAGGGAATGTGGAGATTAAGTTTGAAGGTGATGGAAACTCTTTGTGACCACAGTGTAAGGTAGTGATGATTTTCCCTGCCTGCTTCCTGGTTCAAACAGAGTACAGCTCTTGTAGGGTGGGCCAGGGGGGCGTCTCAAACCAGACTGATGGATGCGCAATAGGTTAAACGATTAAAGACGTATATTGGATATTGGCAGGAAAAGAACTCAGGTGGGAATAGTAGCCTGTATTAGATGTAATGTGGCACAAATGCCTATTTATGTCATATAATTAGAAAAATATCAAAATCAGGAACCCCCTACACATTATGGATCCCTCGTGGTCTTTGGAACCTACTTTGAGAGCCATGGCTCTGTAGATCTGCAGTAGTCTCTCCAGCGTCTATCTGCATCGAAGTGCCTAAGCAGTTCAAGGGCCAAACCATTGCAATTAAACCCAAGGATGATCATTTGCAACGACTCAAAAAAGCACAGATCCATCGAAAGTGTACTTAAGTAGATGCATCTGTGTAAGTGTAATTAGATGCTATCCAAGCCTGAAGCCCATCCTTGATGTGAAGGAAAAGACCATAGCTGGTGTGAAAAGTATATTTGCTTTTGGAACATCAGTGTCCACCTCGTGCAAAGACTGTGGGAAATACACTTAATGAGAAACTGTGTATTGAATATTGGAAAACAGATGACACTAAAGGGCTCTTTGATCTGTCATGGGTTTTGCTTCTCCACTGCTAATGAGACCAGCAGGTGGCCATTACAGTGAAGCTCGATCTGCAATGCTTTCAGATGGGTCATTTTACATCTCTGAGGCTCTGCAGTGACACTTCCACAGCTGAAAGGCTTTGGGCTATCATCTCACACACAATGCACAGATGGCTATTTTAGTCATTAACATTTCCAAAGCTCTGTGCTTATTAGACTGCACTGATCACTGGTCAGCATTTACTCTGCAGGCAGCTGGTCTACATACAAAACTCAACAGCAAAATCCTCACGGGGAGAAAGTACATGAAATCATTTCATGACAGGTACACTTTATGAAAAAAGGAATTCAACTTTTCTTTTTACATTTTCCGTATCTTTAGTCAGGGCACATCACTGTACCACTGCTTATTTTGGTTTAAGTGTTTTTAATGGGTTGACTTTCTTGACTTTTTGCCTTTTTTCTGTTTTGTATATATTATATGCATATATGTTATCATATGTGTCCGATATTATAAGGTCCACTTATAACACCTGGGTAGTTTTATGTAGTTGTAATTAATTTTTACATGACCATTTCCAACCTCTCTTACTTTTAAACCAGTTGTTTTTTTTTACTGTTTCTTTTAGACTGATATACACTGATCATTAACACCGCTGACAGATGAAGGGTATAACATTGACTATCTCGTTATTTATAACGGTTGGCGTCCTCAAACACACTCACTAAACCTGGCAAATAACAGGTGCGAGGAACAAGATGTGTTTGAGCAGAGAGATTACCAAACTGTGCTGGACACCCCTGGTTTAGAGAAACATGAAATTATCAGCAGCACTACTACTTAACTTAATGTTCAGGTTATAACTGTGTTGCCCTGGCATGTGCTTGACAAGGAAACTAGAATTAGGGTCTTTAGTTCAGCCATGACCAGTAATCATCCAAACTGTTGTTGCCTCCTTGTATCTCCTGTAGAGGAAGTGTAAAATAGGCTGCTTGCTACAATACGCCTTAGCAAATCTGTGCGATAATGTATACTCTTTAGCTAATTCCCTATTAAATCTAAGCAAATGTAACCTATAAAAGTAGAAGAGTCAGTATGTGGGTCCACATTTTAGTTCCTCACTCTCAGTACTACATGGTTGCAGTCACCGGTTGTCCTTCCTTGGTTTGCTTTTGGTTGGTGCTACTACTGCATACCTGGAACACTCCACAAGAGCTGCTGTTTTAGAGATGCTTTAACTTAACTTAAGTTGTCTAGGCAGCACAATAAGCCCCTTGTCAAAGTGTTTCACGTCCGTATGCTTGCCCATTTTTATTGGTTGGTGGTAGTATGGAGCAGTATGGGGCATCACCCACACTGTAATGTCCTGTTATTAGCTGTGTGTTTCTTCCTGTATGGCCTGGTTGTGCCACACTGGTCCCGGAGATCTACCTCCAAAAATACTCTTACACGTCTGATACAGGTTTTCATGGTCTTCAGGGGTGAGAAGCAGGCATGTTGGACTCTCCACGGTGGTAGATCTCTACGACTAAAGGTGGGCTTGCCTGCTGTAGGTTATGTGGTTATGTAGGTAGTGTGTTTGAGAAGTGTGTGTGGGATCATTATCAGTATCAGTCCATCCTAATGCTTCAGTATCAATATCAGAAACGCAAAAGAAGTATCATGCCATTGCTAACTGATTTCACACCTGAAGTCCAGACAATGTGCAAAGAATCTGTGAGCATGAGGAGGCAGGACATGATAGGATCACATAGCTAGTTTCAAAAAGTAATCAGCCGAGTCTCCTGCTGCTGTCTTTGAATTATTCTTACAATTTTTTTCAGAAGTTTCAGAATCTTACCGTCTATCTTGTTAGACATCTTCATGTATATGATCCTTTGTCTTTAACCCTGAGTGTTTGTTTTCTTCCAGTTTTGTGCCAGTTTCATAGAAATGTCAACACACTCATTTGTGTTGTGTTTGGGGTGGGGTGGGGGTTGGGGTGGGGTTGTTGCGTCGCCACGGTTACGGCAATCATGCTTATGTGTTTCACCTGGGCCAAAGCCCTTTTAGCACTGGTTGTCTGACTGGGCGGCGGTCCAGTCCCTGTTGGCTGGTGTGGCTGCTTGTTTTAGCCACACCGGACTCGCGTCGGTCATTTGGTAAAGGTTCTGGGTTTTAACTCAGGGTCTCCCTTTCCTCCCCCTTTCCCTGTTTGCCCCAGCGCGAGACGGACTCCATGACGGCCGAGGGCGGGGGAGATTCCGTGACTGACTCAAGCGGGTCCCCGCATGCGGCCGGGGGATTTGCCACGTGCTTATTTGCTAATCCCAAAAAAATAAGAAATTGCAGGAATTAGGCCATCTACCTGGATTTGAAAAAAAGCTTCTGTTTAATTCTATGAGTTTAACCCAAACATTTCTATCCAAACTGTGATAAATGCAAATTTTGGCTTAAAACCTCAATCAAATCTGAACAGAAATCTGTGAGATGCTGACATTGTTGTTTCAATCAAATATCTGTCATTATCAATATGATTCCAGTCTAATCTCGCATCCTTAATAAATTCTCTTTAGTGTCCAATCTGAATGATTGGAACATTTGTGCAAGCTGATCAACACTGAGTATTTGACCATGATCATGTTTTTGCCACCACCTTTGTAAGCAGTTCTTGAGGAAAAGAAGGGGAACTCAGAGCGTCGTAAGACCATCAGTACAATAAAACTCCCCTTTCCAGTTGTCAGGAAGCAATTGGAGGGCTTACAGCAGCAGTAAGTGAGAACTGTTGGAGGAAATTGTTTGATTGACAAAATAAACACACACACACACACACACACACACACACACACACACACACACACACACACACACACACACACTCTAAATCCACAATAAATCTGAAGGGCTGTTTTAAACACACCTCTATAACAGACCCATCAAACAGCTGTAGTGTTGGACTCTGGGAATATAGTGATTATTAAATTCGGGTGTATAGTATGATGAGATATCAGGACATATATTGTGGGAAAACAGATTTTTTTTCTCACTTTTTTTAAAAGAAATGAGTTCTATGTATCTTGTTAAAGCTTCAAAACAATGTGTAATCCATACAGTCTGAGTATAGAAAGCTGCGAAAACAGACAGTTTGAGCTTAACTGTTTCTGTAATATCATGATGTATTTACATACACAAATCAGCTATAACCTTAACACCACCTGCCTAATGTTGAGTAGGGCCCTCATGCTAGTGGCATAGCTCTGACTGTGGTGCACTGTGTGTTCTGACACCTTTCTATCAGTGTTAACATTTGGTGCAACAGGGCAGCCAATCAGAAACAGAGCTCATTTACATATATCAGTATCATAGGTGTGGTATCCAAAAACAGCTTGTTTAATTGTAAGGTTGAAAAATGGTCATGTAGTAATGAATTTGAAACGTTCATGTCCTGTGCCAAACTGGCCTAATGGTTAGGCACTTGCCCATGTAATCGGAGGGTTGTAGGTTCAAGTCCCAGCCCAGGTACCGCTGAGGTGTCCATGAGCAAGGTACGGTACTGCTACACACCTTCTTGGATGCTATTGATAGCTGCCTCCACATGTGGATGGGTTAAATGCAGAGGTAACATTTACTTGTGGTGCACTTTGGATGATGGGGTGTGTTCACAATGACAACTAGTCACTTTTAATTTCCTGGCTTATAGCTCTACACTCTTAAAAGTAAGACAGCACACAAGGCTCCTTTAGTGGTGATATAGAACAAAAATTCCAGACCACTGGGCTGTAGACTGGCACTGGGACTTGGATCACTTCAGGTTTATATATCAGGTCACAACTGTGGAGCAGTGAGCAGGGTTTTTTAACTGTTCACTGTTAATTTGGTTCATTGCCACTTTTTTGTCACAAAAGAAGTACAAAATAGTGGGTTTAGTGAGGCACAATGCCTAACCTTTACAAGGCCAATCATGTGCACCATGGCATCCTAAACCAAACCGCCCCCTCCCTTGGCCCTTGGTCTGTGGAGATCATTCTGGGCTAAGCATGTTAAAAAGGTTGGGAGCCCCTGACAGAAGAACCATTCTCTAAAGAACCCAATTTTAAATGAGATGAGCTAGTGTGGAGAACCTTTTGACCCACTCTTTACCATATTAGGTGTTCTTTAAGCATTTACATTATGTGGAGATTCTTTAAACGTTTTGCAAATCTAATTTGTAAAATGTTTCAGTTTTTCTACTGGTAACATTTCTCTATGGCGGCCCAACATGCTTAAATATTTGGCCACAGCCAGAAAAAACGACTGCAGCTCCATGTTTGGATGGGTTAAATGCGGAGGTCACTCATAGTCAAAGAGTAACTTTCACTATTTCACTATAAACATATATCCACCTATATTAAAGTACAGTCATTTAGCCACACGCGTTCATGCTGAAGTTAGAAGGGCCGTTTCAGCCTGGAATTCTTCCAAACAATGCACAGTAAAGGGGAGCCAATCAGAAACATAGCTCATTTACATATATCAGTCTTAAAGGCACCCTCCATTTTTGTTTTTTTTTAATTCATGAAGATTTCAAAGCGTGAACCCAGTACCGTAAACTAAACCAAATTCTGTCTCCACATCCCTATTTAAACCCTTGTGCTGCCATGTTTAATGTGTGCCTGCATTGGAGCTCAACAGGCATTAGGTTCATGGATGTGCTTCAGCGTTGCTGACTTGATAGTGGTTGCAAGAGCCTCTAGCTTTGTGCCTCATGTTGTATCCCAGCATGAAAGAGGGCAGGAGAGCAAACGAAAGGACTGAAAGAGCAGAGGCCATTAGAGCAAAGCTGTGATACATGCTGTAAATCACACCACAGTGTGAACACCCAACAGGCATCGTAAGCAACAAGAGCCGAGAGCTGAGAGGAAGCGCTATTCATTACTACACTACTACAGAGATGTAGGAGCACAGAGCACTGAGAACATTGCCTTGATTCTCAGCTAGCCCTGGAGATGTTCCTGTCATTTTGTGATACTATTTCAATGTAATTACACTATTAATTACACAGTTAGATCATAAATTTCCTTTACATTTGATTTACAGGTTCAAGTGTGCACATTTGACCCTGTTCTGTATATTTTGGGCTTCAAAAGACTGCACAAATCTAAAATAAGTAATATAAGTCACGTAATATACACTAAGCTATAATGTACATAATGTAAACTATAATAAATCCATAGTTTTGTTATCTCCAGTAATAACTGTGACTTCAGTGTACGGCACAAGCACTACAGTGAGCCCTTGACCTCATGAGAGACTGCTTAAGTGGGCTTGAGTCTGCCGCAGAGATCTATACAGAGACATGTATGGACATGTATGGTCGCACACACAGCTTGCAGGACAGCTTGCCTTGTCACGTCATGTCTGTTTTGTCTGCTGTAGTAAGGTCCACTCATCTGTAGTGCTGGCTGTTGTAGCACCCTGCTGTAGCACTAATAGGGCAATAAAACACAATGATCAACACCCCGACACTTGCAGAGGGGTGAAGCAGTGCAAATGAGACCATGAGACTGTAAGTAGTGCAGCCACACATGTGTTTTTATACCTACCTGCTGTATATGTAGTAACAACATCTCCCGACTGTCCATCCTCCCCTTACTAAACCGCTTCTTCTATTTCGGGTCACAGATCTCCCATATGTATTGTATTATTTATATATATATATATATATGTGTGTGTGTGTGTCAGTGTGAGTGTGTGTGTGTGCTATTCGCTACCACACTAGTGGTCTGCAATATAAAGGATATGATTATTAATTGAAAGCTTTGATATTCAAATGAGCCTCTAACCAATCACAAAACTTTGTAGAATTTCCAAATATGTTGAATTTGTGACATGATGTGACCATGATTTGAAAACAGACTTGTTTTTAAAGCTCAGTTTCCATATGTAGAGAGTATAGATATAATGTAAAAAGCTTTAATGTTATTTACACTCTTTTACACAACTTTTTTAGTTCGAGAAAAGAGTTAACACTTAATACACTGAAAACTACTACAACTGCAAATACAAATATTTTGTATCATGCAGCCCTAATATGTTGTGTGTGTGTGTGTGTGTTTGTGTGTGTGTCTGTCTGTAATTATCAATAAGTAGTAATAGCAATATGTCCCATATGTATAATATAAACTCAGTGCTCCCTCCAGTTCGTGTGGGATGGGTTAGATTGGCCTTTTTATGATCCAGAACTATTCCTTCAACATCAATAACTGACCAGACTAATGAATGCAATAAAAAGTTTATTTGTTTTTGTTTTTTAGATAGAAAAACATGTTTATAGTTATATTTTGTTAAACACAGGCTTAGGAAAGTTAATGTACCATTAATGCATCAATTTAACATTCCTCAAATGGGGAAAACATGTTGCCACATTGCTTCAATTTTCTGATTTAAAAGTTGAAGTTAACGCCTTTTTAAGGCAACTGTACAGAGATTTTCCTCAAAAACACTTTTTAATCCCGTTTTCAGTGCTTTTTAAACAACACTGGGTGTTCCTGAGAGGCACAGCTGGGTTCAAACCCCAGTAGCATAGCAACCAGTGTCTAGGAGTCTTAAGAGTGCACAGTTGGGTTTGCTCCCTATGAGTGGATAGGATGGCCCTTTCTACAAAAAAAGTCAAATTCAGTGACGTTTACTTCGATTGGAATTTTTTTTTTTGAGGAAACATTGACGTATTCTCTTACTCTTTTGAACTGTAACCTGAGCCGCCCTCCATTCTCTCCATTCTCTCTGTAGAGATATTGGCTCTAACATCACACCCTACAGGTTCTCTAAAAATACCATCCATGCCACACAATACCACCCACGTCAGCACCGTACAAAAGCAACACTATGGGCATGACGTCAGAGGCAATCTCCACTGCGGGGGCACGCTGGCCTTTACTGCTGATCTGTGACCAGTCTGCCAGTTTGTTGTGATTAATGTGCAGATTAGAGAAGGAGAAACTGATTCTGCCTCTGAGTTAAAAGAGCAGCTCTTAGCTGGAGCCCTCATATCACCCACAGCTTTAGAATAGAGGCTCCCATTCACTGATGCATTGTTGGCGGTTGTTGAACCAGCCTGTGACCTCTGGCAGGAGGCCTCTAGGTGTCAGCCAAACAAAAAAGACCAGCTTTCATCTCCTCCTTGCCTGGAAGCTCTCGCATTAATCACTAATAATGTGGCTGGAGAAAAGGATTGTGGGTGGTTATTTGAGATTTACACTGAATTTTCTTAAATGGAAATGCTAAGTGAGTCATTGTTTGCCAAATAACGGTTTTTATTCTGACATACAGCAGAAACTTCCTCCAAATTTGGACTGTAAAGCAATGTATTAAAAAAATAACCATTATTATACTACTTCTGTCTGGATCAGTTTGCAGTGTAAATGATGTGTCTGTGACCTTCTGACCTGAAGTTATTATCTTTTAATGTAACTGTAAACCTAGACAATTTGCCAAATTCTCCCTTGTTGTACATTAGTTGATATAAAACTATGAACAATTTATTCTGTCACTTTAAAACTGGACATGTATACAGAGGACACATGTGGGATGAACA
>JBBPDA010137314.1:0-21942 GCA_037974385.1 Arnoldichthys spilopterus
TCGGACCCGGTTTCTGTAAAGCTGCTTTGTGACAGTGTCAGTTGTAAAAAGCGCTATACAAATAAACTTGACTTGACAATTAAAACTAACAACATACAGTAGTCGTGAATGGAGTTTCACAAACTATCCAAAGAGTGTGGTGAGCAGAACAGAGAAGGAATTACAACCCATTCCTTTACAGAACAGCTTAAACTCTTGGCTGTTTGTGGGTTTTCCTCAAACTGCACAGGTTGGGTCCTTCCACAAAATATCTCTTTGGTTAAGGTAAGGACTTATATTTGGCCATTTCAAGTCATTAATATTTTTCCTCTTGAACCACTGTTGTTCAGTGTTCTCCTGATGGTATACTCAAACATTACCATTAGCCAATCTGAGAGAGGCCGCTAGCTGCTTAGATGTTACCCTTGGTTTTGACCTTTGACTTTTCAGACTATTCCTTGAACTTGGGATGTTTTTGTCGGACGACCACTCATGGGAAGGATAACAATGGTCTTTCATACATTTCAAATACAATTCGTCTGATTGTGGATTCACAGAGTTCAAACTCTTCAGAGATGGTTTTGGTTCTAGCCTGATGAGCAACAACTCTTTTTCAAAGGAATCCTCTGGAATCTGTTCATTCAACAATACACTTCCACAAGCATGTGTTGTGAAAACCAGACTTTTATCATCTTTAAATTACAAAAAAAGAACCCCCATTCACATCTGATCATCGTCTCCCCTTTATTAACATCTGACTGTAGTTTCACTTTCAATTTAACTGGTAAACATACCTCAGCCACTGAAATATGTAATGTTGAGCCATTTTCATTAATAACTATAATAATAAATTGTGTGTTTAGGACGTGTATGAAAATGATAGGATTTTAGTTTATAGTTCTACAGGAATACAGAAAATTTTAAAGGGTTCACAAACCCTCAAGCACCACTGTATTTTAATAAATAGCAAAATAATTTTTGAATTTATTACAGATTTAAACTCCAATTAGAAAAATCATTAGTTAACCAAATCACTCACTAAATGAGGATAATGCATGCAGTAAACTATTTCTTATTATATGCAATTTATAATTGCAGTCACCTCACTTGATATATCATTCATTTAGATGGCCAAAAAGCCAGATACTATAAAAAGTAATTGTACACAGAAAATGTAATACATAAAAAAAATAAGTAAAAGAAAGAATGAATGCATGCATGAAATGAATACAAAATGCATACCTGTGATGCCCCCTAGTGGCTTAGAAGCTATGAGCTACCAATGGTACTGCTTATTGCAAGAAATGTGTGTGTGTACAGTAAGGAATCAGAGCCTGTTCAATTTAAAAGCATTTCATTTTTTAAATATGTTGTATAATTTTGTAAGTCATTTTAAAGGGCATTTGAATTTTTGCAAGGCTCTGCATAGCTAGTTATTAATGAATTATTACATGCAATTTTCTAGGCTCTTGATAAAACTGATAAACAAAATAATCAATCATTGAATAGCAGCAAACAACAGTGACAGTTCTGCCTTGTTAACTTTACATTCACTGCTGTGATAGACAGCAGGGCTCCTGAAAAAATAATAATTAAAAAAATAACACCAAAAACCTGACAACACACAAGTCATGTGGATTAGTCACAAGGGTGTGACTGACAACAGATGCATGTACACAGGCATGCATGCATGCATCTTCTGGAAAAACTGGCATGAACTGGTAAACAAGATGTTTACTTGGGTTAGATTCACAGGCAGACAGAAGCCAGAACAAACTGTAGTCACCACCTGCTGTTTTCACAAAGTACTAAAGAACATGTTGAACCTTCAATTGAGATAGTTTCACCAATTTATACCAAGACATCTTTTACTTGAAATATTACATGTTAGTAATGAACAACTAGCTGAAATGATTACTGACAGTTTTTAACCACATTTAGCACTTTAGCATCAGTCAGAGGTTACAGCTTTTACTGTGTATGCAAGACCTGTGATGTGTTTCAGTTGTGTTTTGTTTTAATCTGTTGACATGAAGTTGCGCTAGCTGATGAAAATACACCACATACATGAATGCACATATCCAACTTTTTCAATCCTCGGGCTTTGGGTGCGGGTCGATTTTGAGTATTGATCCAATATCAATATTTAATTAATAAGCTGTGTGTGTCATTGAGTGAAATAGAATGGGATAATTTTTAAAGTTTAAGGCTTGCTTTAACGTTATGAAACAAAGTGTAAGAAACAACTTAACTGAATTATTTATCATCAAAAAACTGGTGCACTTTTATTTTTAAAAAACTTTAATTATTTATTAAAGTTATTAAGAATTACAAGAATTACAGTTAGTACACACACATTTGCACAAACCTAGAGTAACAGAATTGGATAGAATGAATCAGTCCTATAGACCAGCCCACTGAGACCGATACCCAATCCAGCTATTTGAGTCAGTTTCGGATGCACATCCGATCTCAGAATTTGATTAGTGCATACCTACAATTTATATTCTGTTTGTTGCTATGTAAACAACTATGTGGAAGAGTGGTCACTGACCCTGGTTCTGAAGATTTACCATTCCATTGAAAACTGGTTTCAACCACTGCAACGATTACTCCCGCTAATTAACTTCTTTAGAAATCTTTTATTGGTTGGATCAGATGCATTAGTTTCAGGTAAGGGAAAAGTAGCATCTTAGATGAAGATTGGAACTAAAGGGCAGGTGACCACTGGTGTAAGATAAGTGAGGTCAGCTCAAAAAACTGCAATAAGCTATAATAATTGTCAGGAGATTAAGTAATAATTGTAATAATACATTTAGGCTCATAGGCAGCTTAATGGGGTTTGCTTTTTTTCCCCCAATTGTTTTCAATGGGAGAGACACCTTTAAGTGTACAGTAAGTTCTTGAGTTGTCTTTTGCATAGCATTTCAAGATCCGCAAACTGAAACAAGTTGAACTTGAGAATTTCCTTTTGATTTTCAAGTCATGAGCATTTTCTTTGTGATAATCAAAATGAACTTTAGTAACCACTGTAATGATGAGTAAGCTTTGCAATTGTAAGAGAAATAAAAGGCTGCAGCTGCTATACCCTGAATTGGATGACTGCAAAAATCTAAATTATTTCAAAAACAAAAAGCAGCTTTTTTGTTATCTTGTTTTTGCTAGCATCACATTATCAATTTCAGTTCATATATACTTAAACTTTGCTGGAAATAGCATGCTCAGTGTATGACCATAAAACACTGAAAGTAACAGCAAGTACACTTTGTTTATCCAAGGACACAGCCTCCAATGAGGAGTCAGCTCATGTTTGGTTTAGGGGTTTAGCACACTTCATTTTGCATCTTCATCCTCAGGTTGGATTTAAGAATATTGTTGGGAAAAAAAGGGTTTTGGGATTAAAAAAAAAACACTTTATGCAGTTTTTGTATATTTCCATATCCCTCCCCAACCACCACCCCATCAAAATGGAAACACGATAACCATCATATACAGTATACAGCAGTAAAATGTAAGGAAGAAATGAATGTATGGAAAAAAATAGATATGACCCAAGTCTGAGGTCCAGAACACCTATTGGAAATTACAGGTACAGTTCGGCTTTAATGTTTTCTGCAGTTTTAATTGAGATCTATGTAGAGTCAAAGAAAAACTTGAGGGTTTTGTGTTTACAGTCTGCACTGCAGCTCTGGAAAAGTGGGACTTGACTCACTTGTGAATGTGGTGAGTAAACTACAATGCTGGGGACCTGAATGTGTACATGTGTTACCTTCATGTAGTTGACAATTCGGGCCAGAACTCCAAACTTGTAGCCCGAGCTACCAGAGAGCGCTTTGAGGTTAAAGGATCCATTACTGGAGTCTAAGAAAGATGAAATGAAAAGAAAGAATGAAGGATTACTAATCAAATTGATACATTTTAGAATATTTTCACAATTAAACAACATATACAACGAACTTTGTTTTTATTGCGTATAGATGGTGCCCCCTTACAGCCAACTGAAACTCAGTTGATTATCAGTTAAGTTTCAGATAAGGTTTGGATTAATGTTAAGGTTAAAGGGAGTGGTTTAGAGTTAGAAAAGAATCAGTCAGTTGACCAGTGTTTTAACTGCAGTTTAAAATTTTTTTTAATGATTTCTTGGACCTTTTGTTCAGTTTTATTTATATAGTACCTTTTAAAACAGATGTTGTCGTCACAAACCCACTTTACAAAGTCCAGGTCCGAGCTCCTAATGAGCAAGCCATGGCGAATTGAGACACGGAAAAACTCCCTGAGCTAGAGGAAGAAACCTCGGGAGGAACCCAGTAGGGGAACCCATCCTTCTCTGGCCAACAGCGGATGGCAGAAAAATAAAAAACAGTGCCTGCAACACACTCACAAAAGCACAAACACACGCCCTCTGTACAAAGCCACACTGTCTGACATTGTCTTGCAGGGACCTTCATACCCATGCTTTGGGCACTGGTGCCCCACTGAAGCACAAAGTCCATTTTCCCCCTCAAAAAAACCTGAAATGTGGACTCCTCCACAGCACACATTTCCATTACCTCTTTAGCGGTATTTCTTTTGCATTTTTTGATGCAGCTATGTAAAGTTACAGAGGTTTTACAAATACTATATACCTATGTCTACATTTCTCCTGCAGTAAGAAATGCAGTGTACCAATATAACTAACAAACTTTCTTATTATAAACTGTATACACTAATAAAAAGATTTATTTTCTGTGTAAGGATTAACATCAGCTCGGGTAGAATCTTGGTTCACAAACACCTCTTATTTTTAATAATAATAATATTGTAGACTACAAAGTACAATGAACATTGCTCTGAATAAGAGTGTCTGCTAAATGCTGTAAATGTAAAAAAAAGCCCCAAAACAAAAAATCCAGACTCCTTATAAAGCAAGCATGTAGCAAGATAGTGGTAAGGAAAAAAACTCCCTAATACACAGGATATATAAACAAATGACAATTATTATATATTTTACATCATGTAGAGAAATAAAAAGAAAAAACAACTCTATATTTATACTAATGTACAGAAACTACCTGCAAAAAGTAAAATAGATTTGCAGAATATGATTCTCTGGCTCAAAACTGATGCAAGCACTGGCAGCATTTCCTTTTTGAACCCAAACCCCACCTCCCATTACTGGAGAACAGCAGGCCAGCAAATCAGAGCAGCCTTAATGAATCATTTATCAAGGCTTTTTTTTTTAGGGGGGGGGGGTGTCTGCAAAGCGGGCATAAATAAAAGCAGCCTTTCTGCTGAGTGACAAAGCAATCAGCCAATAGCTTAGCAGCTGCAGCCGGGGACGATCCGCTTATACTGCGAGGAGGGGCAAAGAGAGCGTGACTGTAAGAGGAAGGAAAACACAGACAGACGGAAGGAGGCAAACGAAGAAAGACAGAAAGAAAACAGGAGAAAGGTGGGGAAAAGCGAGATCATCATTTTCAGCATCCTTCAGGTAAAGATACCCAGGTACGTTTCCACCTCCCCCATCACCATTTGTTGGCGCATCAAGAACTAGCTAGGTCAGCTAGTCCCACACATTCGTGCACACACCCATGCACACACCCATGTGCAGGCACACACACAGAGAATGGAGACAGAAGCTCTAGCAGTTCTAGGAGCATCTAGAGAGAAAGCGAAACGGTGTAGGTTATAAATAAACAAATGCAAGCAAAAAGATTTCAAATACTAACAAAATGTGACATAAAATATTGGAAATAAAGGGTTTTGTTCAGACAGGCCGTTGAATCTGATGCATCTGAGCTTTTCTTCCAAGTCCAAACTAGGTATGTTCATGGGTACCATGATTCAGGTCCTTGCAGTACTGATCTTGCAGATTTGCAAATGAGCACTCTAGTGAACCACATGCTTGTTCTGGGCATTTGACTGATGCTAGGTGTTCCAGGTGACTTTCAGAGGCTTGACTGAAGAGTCAAAGTATTCTGTTAATAACAGAAAATACCTTTTTTTTATACACATACTGAACCACTGAGTACCGGCCAATACCGATCTGACATCTCTTCTTTAAAAACTTTCATTTGAAGATTTAAAATGAGCTGTGTTTAAATGATACCCTCAGTAAAGGATGGTCTCTGAAAGTAGACTAATACACAAAACTACTACAATGCCCCACAAAACTGCACAGTGAACAACGAACTCACACAGTGTTAACATGTGCTTTCAGGCTAGACTGGATTCGTTTGCTTTTTTCCTTCCTATCCATAATTTCTGCCGACACTGGTCCTTTAGAGATACCAGGTAAAGAAAAGTAAAATTGGTTTTAGTTAAAAAAAAATGATGCAGGCTCACCAGTGTGTTTTATTAATAGGACTGGAAATTTAAATAAAATACAATACAATTCACAGTGCAACCTACCTAACTAAATTTCCAAAACTATGCGGTAAATGTACACAAGAGGCAATAAGCATGTTCATTCTGAACTGAAGATTGCTGATTGGCTGCCTTAATTACATTGTGAATGCATATTAAAGCTTCTTGATTAGTCTGCAGTCCACTAAGGGAAGTAGATACACCAATTTCCAGCCCCTGAAGATCTACTTTAAGCCACACCCAGCTTCAGCTTGCCATTAAAAAACATTTTTCAGGGATGAGGGTATTGCTATCAGTATAAAAAAAACTGAATTTTATCCAGAGCCAAGTTTACATTTCTATGGTATATCGCGAATGTAATCTGTAGCAACATAATCACTATATGGAATTTTGCCTGAATCATAAAGCTCTAGTCCAAAAAGCACAAATGACTTGAAAGACATACTAGTCAACACCATGTCTAAAGCCATGTTAAAAAAAAGGAAGAAAGAAAAAAAGCTATTTCTGCACTGGGGACAAAAAATCTCCACAGACACAGTACTCAGGAACATTATGTGAAAAAATGGACCAGCATCTGTCTATATATTAAAAACAAGACTAGTGTGAGGGAGGAAAAGACACACAACAGGGCAAGACAGACTCAGGGGCCCACTCATCTAGAAACTAAAGTTATAAATTAAAAACGTTAGGAATATGGTAAAAATCTGAAACCATAATCTGAATCAAAATGGATCATTTTAAACATTTCTAGTTCATGTTACTGGTCAAATTAAGCACAATTCCTTATACTATACTCTTCAAAAGACAAAATTCTACCCCCCCCCCCTACTCTATTTTCCCCTTCAATTGGAGTTTAGTGACTTTTGCCTCTAAAGTGTGTTTTGATTACATCATCATGCACCAATAGGCAGGAAAAAGTAATATTAACCAATAATATCGTGTTACCTCCCTCTACCACGGTTGCCAGCAAAACGATCAGCTAGCTCAGAAACAACCCTTGACATTGGGGTTCATTCTGAAATGCAGTATGGAAGGAAGATATGATGACATGACAATCATTTTGATTTGAATTCACAGTTCGGCAAAATCATGTTGATAGTCATCATTCATAAAGCTCTGCCAGACCAACTATGAGCACTATGAACAACAGGAAAGAAAAGAAAGATAGGGCAGAATTGCACTGCAGACTAGGTTTGATGCAGTATATCAGTTTAGGTCAGTGTCCAGTTACACTGGGAACAAAGGGACTTTCGTCTTGTATCATGGATATACAGTATCAGAACTAGAGACCAACCATGTCAGCATGCATGCGCATACGCTCATATTACACAGCTAACTACATTACAGCCTGTACCAGCACTCACAGCAGGTTTTTAGTGTCTTCTTCTCTTGCGCACACGCACACACATGTCCAGTCAAGCAAATTAGGTCAGTGCTTTCATTTCTTCCATTTCTCCGCCTCTTTGTCTCTCTCCTTTCATACTTAATCTCTTCTCACCCATCCTTCTACCTCTCTTTCCTATTTCTCTCCCATCACAACTACTATCTTCATCCCTCCCTCCATCTGTCCGGCCACATTTTTCTGAACTTATTTTTCCCTCTCGCCAGCACTCTCATACAACTTCCTTCCCACCATGTCTCTCCACATTCATATAGCTATCTTTTTTTTTTAATCATTTATCCCTCTATCCCTATCCCCTCCCTATCTCTCCCCCATCCATCTTTCTCTGTATCCTTTTTTTGTTCCAATCACCCATCACTACATACCCGCCCCCCAATCTTTCTAGCTTTATCTATTACCATCTTTCCCCATGCATCCATCCGCCTACTCTCTCTATCCATTTTTCTGTCGTTACCCATACTATTCACCGGTCCTTTTATCTCTCTGTGCCTCCTGGTCTATATACACCTCTGCATCCTTCCTTTTATATATCCATCTCTTGCTTCATTCATCCTTTTGCCCATCCATCTCTTCATCTATCAATTCATCCTTCCATCTCTTCTTTCTTTATATCCATCCTAACCTTCGCATATCCATCTATTTCTCCACCCATCCTTGCACCGCATCCCTTCATTTGTCAAACCACTACTCTCTCTCTCGCTGCATGGACCCATATATCCTTCCACTGAACTCTCTTTCTATTTCCCTCCTCATGTCTCTCTCCCTCTCTCTCTCTCTCTCGGTCTAGAACAGTATGAGTGTATCCAGTAGTGGAAGTGCGCAGGTGCAGCAGTTTCATCTGTTCCATGATGGCTGGAACATTGCCTGCTTCATCATCCTCCTGCTCTTCATCTTGACCGTCCTCTCCCTCGCCACACTGGCTTTCCTCTACGAGTTGCTCGACTGTGGCTGTTTTGCCAAGACCAAAACCAGCCGCGACAGACACAGCCAGAACGACGAGGTGGTGTAGCAGAGCTACTGCAGTAGCAAAGGAGGGAATCGGATGAACAACACAAACTATAAGAGCCTACAAAATGACACAAGGAGCTAGGGGTGCACTGTTCTGATGCACAGACATACTGGACAGACAAGCAGTCAACTCAATGAGCTCTTGTTTAACTATAAACAATTAAGTCTGCAAAAATGTCTGTGAAAAACAGTGTTTTTCCTGTCCTCTCTGGAAATATTACTCAAGTCCTCAGTAATGTAAGTAGCTCTGCTTTCAGAACCAATTCATCTCCATTTCTAATTAAAATCACAAGAATGGGGCTAACGGGAGATAACCTCGCATGGTTGAAATGAAACGTTCCTTTGAGCAAACTTTATAGCAAGGCTAATACAACTACAACTGCACATATGTCTAAGCCTGTAGAATAAACTAGTCTGTCTATACAACAATTCAGCAATGCAGATTCATGTTTGACTGAATTTCAGTAATTTCAATAACACAAAACACTCCATTCACCTCTATATCTTTTCACCGATCTTTCGCTCTCCCTCTGTAGAACACAATATGCTCCTTCTCCTTCTAATCAAACATCCTTTCCAAGACCAACCACCAAGCTTAAACATATGAATTAGCCATAAAACAAAAGGTTGCCACAAAGGATTCTTAGAGAGATGCAAAAGAAGCACTTTTGGTTCCCTAAAGAACCATATTTAAACATGTCATATGTAAAGTGTAAAGGTTTAAAGAACCTTCACATAATGTTTTATACCATATTAAGCGCAGCATAGAATCTGGCTTATCATGGCTCATCAGGAGATCATAATCCTTGGTGATAACACAGCCATCCATGCCCACCCATACCTGGTTGGGTAGGACTGCCCTCCCAATCACCTACAACCCATCACAGTGCTATGCCATTAAGAGCAGGCTTCTGTAAGCTGATGTAACAGCCTTCACTGTTACTGTTCTACTCCAAGCATGTTGAGCTGTACAGTGATTATTTGCTAACAGCTGTTTAAAAACATGTAGTTACACTACTGGGCTGATGATGGCCCTACCAAAGCCTACAGCATGCTCAAAGTTTGGACTAGTTGCTTCTTTTTTCACTCAGAGCACACAGAACATGCACATGATTTCACATGAATCACAGAAATGGCATCCTCTCCATTAATAATCTCTCTAATGTCCAATTTTTACTTACAGCTAAAGTTAACTTCTCTACACATTTTAGTTCTATTTTAAAATGTGCAGCTGTAGCAGTCTGGTGCCTACATAGCACTGTATCATCTGCAGCATTTAAGGTGGAAAAGAATATTTGAACTTTAGCTGTGTTGCTGATAGGTAAACACTTCAGGAATTAATCAGATTAAAAACACATAAATGAAAAAAAATCAAGGCGTATAAAGGCTTGTCCTTGTCATTTCTTTACTGAACTAAAGAATTAACTGGTCAAGTTTAACACAACCTACGCCTAACTACCAAAAACAAAAGGTTTTGACATTTCTCAGCATCAGGCTCAAGATACTGCAGCATGCACACCCATGCTACTGCTCAAGATGACTTTAGTCAGCCTTGTATAGCTTATTCCAGCACTTCTGTTCAGTTAGCAGAGATGCGGGATGTTGTATGACCTTGCACATCTGTGTTTTGACGAGTGTGTGAATTGTACGGGATAATCTGAATTTGTGTTTACAGCACTAATTACTGATTTTTAACTGTTAACTTTAAAGCTGTTTGTCACTTTAAGTAGCTTACTGCAGTACCTGTTGTTTATTTTGGTAGTGTATAAATAAAAGAAAACAGTTTTACAACCAACTGCTGTTGTGGACTATATACACTGCAGAACTTGGAGAATTTGCTGCTTTTTCATTTGAATGAGATCTTTTTAGGTAGCTATTTGGTAATCATGAGCCACCAAACATTAGTAGTAGAAAGTAGAAGCAACAGCAGAAGTAGAAAATAGAAGTGTTAGTAGTAATAGAATCAGTAGAAGTTGTAGTAGTAGAAAGTAGAAGTATTAGAAGAAGTAGTAGTAGTAGTAGTAGTAGAAGAAGTAGAAGAAATAGAAAATTGGAGAATTTGCTGCTTGTTCATTTGAGTGAGATGTATTTAGGTAGCAATTTGGTAATAATGAGCCACCAAACATTAGTATTAGAAGAAGAAGAAGAAGAAGAAGAAGAAGAAGAAGTAAAAAATAGAAGTGTTAGTAGTAAAAGAATCAGTAGAAATAGTAGTAGTAGTAGTAATAGTAGTAATGAAATCTGGAGAAATCTCAGTACCTGTAAATAAAAAAATAAAAAAATTTAAAAAAAGGCTTACCACATGGGCTCAGGACAAAACTGCTGTTAATTAACACGGTCTGCCACTGGATCACGAAATGCAACTTAAAACTAAGGCACATTTTCCCATAAATAATCTTAAAAGTGAAATGCTACAACTTGCCCTAAAGGTGAAGATAACTAACAGAGAGGCTGGTTGTAACATTCACTGGAAAGGTCTAGTAAACTCATGCAAACTTAGTTGATTAACTATAATTCTGTGGTTTCAATTAGGCAAGTTTTCAAAACCAGTGTCAAAGACCAGCAAATTTATTATTTTTTTAAATACATTTTTTTTCTGAATTTAATATTCAGCTTTTTTTTTTTTTTTTTTAAATATCTATAGTACATTTTTGGTAACAGTTTTGAACTGGGGGGTAGGCTTTTCTGTAAGTTTCAAGACAATGCTTAATTAATTAAACAGATATTTATTACATTATACACAGTGAATAAAATGATGTAGGTATAAATTGTTACAAACTCCATATTTAAACACTTGATCTTGAAAAACCTCAGTCCAACTGCTGTTAAAATTTACAGAAGATACTGCTGCATAAAAACTAAAATCTGACCAAAGCACATTTCACTCAAACCAGACTACATATAATAAAATGTGTGTTGCATTTAACCCCATGTTAGGTTCAACCCTGTGCTTCCCTACTCATACTTATGTAAGAAAGTCTAAAGCTTAAAAAGTTAGTCAATCAGTCATCCAACCGATCATAAGGTCAATTAAAAATATTGCGTTGATTATAAGATAAATTTAGACTAGACACACCCAGGCTGGATTACTGGCATCCCTGTTGAATCTAAACATTATTTAAACATCACCTTTACAGCAATGTGCACCTATATATAGATAAAAGGACTCAACAATCAAACTATGCAATAATCAAGGCTCTGGGACTCCAGTGAAGAAGCTGACCCAGAAAAATTCCTCCAAAAGCGGAGCAACAACACATCAGGTAACAAAAGAACCCAGGCAAACGTCTAAGGAACTGCAGGTCTTGCTCATCACAAAAAAGGTCGGTGTTTGCCATTAGAAAGAGGCTTGGTGAAAATGATGACTCCTAAATTTGGTGTAATCTTCATAGCTTAACAAATGTGCTATACTAACCTGTATTGTTTTTGGACGCTGAGGATGACTCTTTATCAGGCTTGCTTTTCTTTTTCTTGGATGAGCCGGAGGCTTCTGAAGATGCTGGCCTTTTCTCTACTGCCGGAGTGGAAAGTGCCCTCTTCTTAAAAAGTTCACGCTCTCTCAGCAGAGCAGGATCCATCCTACACAGAAAAGAAATGTTAGTATCACACACAGCAAATGACTTTTTGAATGTACATATCAAAGACCTACTTCACACAAAATGGACAAATAGATACTGCTTAAAGGGGGTGCAGGGACACTCAATGAATATTCTCATTAAAAGATATTGATATGACTGATAAAATAAACAGTTCTTATCCAGCACGAATGTATGCGTGTATGCTTTGAACCAATATCAAACTGGCACTGAACCCAACTTGACATCTTCGATCACAACGTCCGCCTTGCCACTTCTTAGAGCAGCCTGAAAAAAAGCTCAGGCGTTCTCTTAGAGGTCATTTTTCTCCTTTAAACGATATAAAAAATTATCAAAACTGTTTTAATAAGCACTCTGGTAAGAACGGATGGATCTGACTATGAGTTCACCTCAGCTCTGTACAGTGAGGTGATGTAGCAGCTACAGCACAGGCTTGGTTACTAACACTATGTGAAGAAAGTCACAGATTCAAAACAAACATGTTGCACATTTTACAGGGTTTTTACAGTGTTGGATGTTAGCGTGGTGTGAAAGATAGCACTGTGGCAGCTTGAAAGCCATTTTACAGTGTTTTAAAGATACATTTTTGACCTTTTTTTGCATGCCATAAGACGTGGTTATTGTGCATCAAATGTCATTTAAAACAGAATATATGTTTGATTCTAATGTCCAGCAGGAATTAGAACAATTTCCTGTGTTTTTATAGTGTTAAAATTTAGATATTATAAGTGGCAGATCTCTATTGCATGTCTCCTTATTGCCAGTTTCCAGCAGAGCAGAAATTGAAATTGAGACAGAGATTGACGATATGAGATTATAGCTTCAGTAAAAGGAACTGATCCATTTTAAACACGATTCAAATGGATCTGACAATTTGAAACCAGGTCTCGATTCCCATTCCTAACAGTAGCTACTTTTTCTAGACTGTCAGAATCAAGACGAAAAACAGGTGGGGCACCACACAAAGTGCATCTCTTTTGCTAGGTAAATGTTGCTGTTGAATATATACATGTACTTTTACTGCTTCAGTAATAAAAAGGGGACAGAGGTTTAGGGGGATCGTAGACACTGAGGTTTTGCACACTGAGGGGAACATAAGAATCCATATGCTACAGTAGCTCTTATTGATTGGACCATGACCACATGTAATAAAAGTGTAGAAAAAACTTTATTACGTCGATTTAATTGTACAAACCGATAATTTAATGACATGTTGCTTTTTAGGAGTAACCGTAACTTAACTTAGGAGTAACGTTTAGGTTGAGGGGGGCCTTTCTTTTCAGGAAATGTGACAAAAACCTGTGCTAATTCTTGGTTCCGCGTTTTTGTATTGACTAAAACGGTTAGGGAGCTTCAAAACATGTCAAAAACTGACAATATTTCTAACTAGTACTCATCCCCGTAGGCTAGCAACGAAACAGTGAAGTATGCCATAAAGCGACAACTTTAACGTTACATTTACGGAACTACCAAACTGTAAACAGTGTCGCTACATAGCTAGTTCGCCCAAAACGTTCATATTATCAGCGTTGAGTTGGCAAAACGAATAACTGGACTGTATTATGTCAAATCGATTCCGCCCACATCGCTAACAAACCCAACAGACGTAATCGCCATGACAAAAAGCTAGACTGACTAACTTTAGCTACCTGCTAGCGCTGGCTGCTTTCTCTCGGCGGTAACGTTCCACGCAAGCACTGCCTCTTTCGCTTTGAACTTCTCCCCTGGCTAGATAACCTACCTTGCCACAATCTCTCTTGGAGAGACAGGTCTTTTATGTCCTATTTATTCATTCAAAGCTTTTCCGTTGTCTTCTTTCGACTGACTCGGTTAAGACAGTGTAGTTACTGTTAGACTCCAACAGAGACAACGCTACAAACTAGCGACAGGGTGCGCTCCAAAGGGCCTTTATGAACCTTACCTAGTGTACTTCGAAGGGAGCAAGACACAACGTGGACATTTTGTAGTGTAGCTCAAATCTAACGGATCTACATATGTAAGTGATTGACCATCTAGAACAGGGGTTTCAAACTCCGGTCCCGGAGCGCTTCCCCTCCTCAAACACACTCGCTAAACTTGGCACTTAGCAGGTGAGTTGAATCAAGTGTGTTTGAGCAGGGAAATAACCAAACTACTGGACAGCGGACCTCCAGGACCGGAGTTTGACACCCCTGATCTAGAGTCATACATACGAAGACCAGAATATGAATTTCAAGTCCAGATATAAAAACCCCCTGACCTAGTGAACAACGTCAAAGGGTACTAGGCCATAGTATAATAATTAACTTTGTTAAAATACAAAACAGAAAACTAACTCAAACAACAATACCACAAAGATGCTGGGCTGCCATGAACAAGGAAGTCTGAGATTGTACATCGGGCTGAATGGAAGTGCAGTTCCTTATCCTACCAGTAACCATTTCATGTAATAACATTTTGTGACCTAGCCTTTAGAGATGTTAAACTCTTCAGACGTCTGTTTTTTTTCTCCACCACCACTGTTCATACTTCTGACCTGCTAAGTTTCTCTACAACAGAGCATATCACATTAAACTACTCAGAATTACTTTATTTACATCTTAACAATTTAATTACACAGCAAAATGAAAAAAATCGGTGGAACTGTCTTTTAAGGAAATGTAAAGTCGAAGGCAAATATTTGAAGACTTTAGAGCAAGGGATTTAAAATAGGGAGTAGTGAGTAGGGACTATCATTAAAAGAATGAAGCTTTCCTAGAACTTCCGGTGTGTACGCGACGCCATTCTTCTTCTTCGCCTCTCCTGAATAGCTCGCTTTTGTTTCGATTACAATTCTAAAACGCATAGCGCCACCCTCTGCACTAGCATTTTCACACTGCATAGTCTGAAACTTACGATTTAGTCGCCAAAAAGACGTTTCACTACCAAAGAAAACCGTTTTAGGCAGGTTAAAAAAAGAAACATTCTAAACAAACAGTCAAATCCAGTCTCGTAGTGT
Source organism: Arnoldichthys spilopterus (assembly GCA_037974385.1). NCBI lineage: Eukaryota > Metazoa > Chordata > Actinopteri > Characiformes > Lepidarchidae > Arnoldichthys > Arnoldichthys spilopterus. The sequence goes on from JBBPDA010137314.1 coordinate 15,308, forward strand.
ATCGATACTCCGACGCGGTTGGAGGCGCTGTAAACATTTAGCTTCGCTGTAAATCACCATAGACGAAGGTGAATAAGGCTATTTTCTGCTTTTACTTTCTCGCATTGGCTTTAGTTGGCGTGTTTAAGTAAGCATGGCAGCTGCAGAGGCTCGTAAAGTTATTATTTACGGAGGAAAAGGAGCTCTGGGCTCAACATGTGTCCAGTATTTCAAGTCCAAACAATGGGTGAGTGTATCACTGCTGCAATGCTGCTGTCAACACCGCAGCATGAACTGCACATACAACAAAGTGTCACGTGTCTGCATCAGGCCGCGCTTTCATAAATCACTGTACATTAACACTACCTTCTTTCAGCTATTTAGCCTGACAAACTGGATGCCAACCTCTGCAACTGTGAATGTACGGGATTAGCCAGCTCAAGACCACGCATACTTCACATAATTGATGCACTCACTGACAGATCTAGTACTTGATGTTGACACATTCATCGGTGTTCATAAAAGTGGCTTCATCGTTATAGTGTTTTCGTACATAAAGTAAGTACAACAGGGAAAACCACCGACATTAGGGGTCCTCCATTCTGGTCTTGAAGGGCTGGTGTACGTTGCTGATTGGTGATTTGCCTGCTCACACCTGCTTGTTGCCAGGTTTAGTGAAAATGTTTCAGTAAAGGTACAACCAAACTGTGCCTGGACACAGGTCTTCCTGGAATGTTCTGTTTATAGGTCATCACCTCTTTGCTCTGTGTGCGTGTTTTCAGTGGGTTGCCTGCATTGACTTAAATGCACATGGAGAAGCCAATGCCAATGTCACAGTTCAGATGACTGACTCATTTCATGAACAGGCCAGCCAGGTGAGAGATTTAAAGCATTTAAAAATGGAAGAACTGAATTTTAGTGAAAGTGTTTGTCATTGTGAACACACTCAAGCACCACAAAGAAATATGACCTCTTTTACACATCACACGTCCACACATGGAGCAGCGGGCAGCTATCAACAGTGCCCAGGGAGCAGTGTAGTAGGAGCGTACCTTGCTCAAGGGTACCTCAGTGGTGCCCGGGCCTTGACCTCAGCCTGCGACTTTCAGGGCAATGTCCTAACCACTAGGCCACAACTGCCCACAAATTTCTTTGCTTTTTTGAATTTTTGAAACAAAAGTTTGTAAAATATTCAAAATGTTTAATTCACTTCAAACTAAGCTACAAAACCAGCCATTTTAATTTTATAGTTTTTTTGTGATGTCACAAATAACCAATGCATTTACATACATTCAGTTATTCAGCCAATATCAGTTTATCTCTATGCACACTGAAGTTATGAAGAGGGTATCAGCCAGGATCACTTTTTTGGACTAGGAAGAACACAGGGTACATGTATCAGTCACAATATATATTTACATGATGTATGTGTACATGTATATTATATAAATTATAAATACTGAAATGTCTTTTATTTAAAAAAAGTACCATTTGTCTTTACATTATGAACATGAACAATATATATCTGGGTGTGGTGGCGGTGAAGTCAAGATTGACAATCTTTTTAGGTTACAGCTGATGTAGGCGAGCTGCTGGGTGAAGAAAAAGTTGATGCCATTTTGTGTGTGGCTGGAGGCTGGGCAGGGGGCAGTGCCAAGGCCAAAGGTCAGCACATATCACAACCCACTAATTTTACTTTTATTAGCAGTGATATGGACTTGATGTTATTATCTTGATAAATTAAGTCACAATGCATATGCTTTCTGGAGCATCAAAGGGGTCTTTAGTGTTTCTTAAACAACTTTTGTTTCACTGAAGCGCAAGTATTGCAATGGTTTTACCACATTTAATGGGTATCATTAGGGACATCTAACTTAATAATATATAGAAATTCAACCAGTAATTTAAAGTAATTTAGTTGTTCATAATTGCAATACACAATAACCAAGCAGTGTTGTTTAACAGTAGGTTATGGTTGCCAAGCATCATAAGACTGAAGTGTGCAATAAAATATGTGGATATTTTGGCACTAGAATACAAGAGGGAATGTATTATGGCAACATACCATCACATATTATATTTTGGTTGCAGTAGATCATCAAAGCCTAGGTATTACTCACAATAACACACAGTGAACTACAAAAAGTACAGGATAGAATCCCCGAACACTGAATCAAATATAATTTAATATCAGTGATTCCTTCAACCATAAAACACGAAGCATTTAATAAGTATTCTGTTAATTTTAAGCTAACGCCAGTTTTCTCATTTGATCCATCATCATTGCTGTCAATTGAAAAGCTTGCTTAGGTGTTAAGACAGGTTCAGAATTTGATGTAAGCCTGCCACACAATCAATACTTAGCAAATGGTCTTTAGCAAAATTCTATAAAGAATTCCGGCTTGAGCGCCTAATGAGCCAGCCAAAGCCAAGGAAAGACTCCCTAAGCAGGAGGAAGAAACCTTAGGAGTCAGAAGGGGATCCCATCCTTCTTTGGTCAACAAAGGATTGCAATAACAAATAAAGCAAAAGGAAACAATATCAGTTTGTAGGGGTGGCAGTTAAAAGCCTGTAGGTTGGACAAACATATTTAGCATATGCATATAAGGTATGAAGTACATAGAGATGGTTTGTGTTAGTTGTACTAGTCTGGGACAGGTAAACAGGAGGCCCCAATGATGGGTGATCTGATTGAAGGTACAAAAGGGGCAGCAGTGATGTGCATGTGGATCATGATGACTGTTGATCAAGTAAGTGAACTTTAGGGCTGTTCATATGGGCTCTTTTTAGCTTGAATGAGTGGGTTCCAGTGGTAAGAATTTCAGCCAGAATTAGGGCATCAGGATGATCCAGACAGCAGAATAGGACAGGAACACTGTGTATCTCAGAAGTGGCATGTGTTGAGAGAGAGAGAGATAGAGGGAGAGAGAGAAAATATGAATGAATGAATTCATATGAATATAGATTGTTAGGGATGCTCAATGTTATGAGGGCTTTAAGAACAATGTACTTTGTGGTCTGAGTGCAGGTGGGAGCTCTAGCCAAACATTATGACCGCATAACTTAAGAGCACGAGACATGAGGGCATCCTGGGGCATAAGGCAGCCAACCACTTGACTGTCAACAAACCTGAGTTAACGCGTCAGACTGGGGGCGACAATATCCAGACATCGCAGTTGACCAGAATACTCTATGCCTAAGAATCCTTTAGATCTTCCCTTAAAAAGATATTAACAGAAGACTAAACAAATATGTCTTCAGTCTAGACTTAAACATTGAGACTGTGTCTGAGTGCCGAACACTTTTTGGAAGATTTAGGCCAATTTATCCTGGTGATGTGACCTTGTCAAATTGAAACTCCACTTAACTAAACTTGATTTAGACATTAGACCATTATGTGACTGTAATATTTTGCCCATTCCAGCTTGCTGGTTGATGTCGACCAGAGGAGGATGGGTTCCCCCTTCTAAACCTTGGTTCCTCCCGAGGTTTCTTCCTACAGCTAGGAAATTTTTCCTTGCCTCTTGGACCCGGTTTCTGTAAAGCTGCTTTGTGACAACGTCGGTTGTAAAAAGCGCTATATAAATAAACATGACTTGACCTGCTAGCAAACCTCAAAAACAGTTCGTTGTATATCACAAATTATCACAATATTACATTTTTGTTATATTGCCCACATTTAGCAGTGATTACTTTCATTTGTACTGTGATAAAATAACGTTGACTTTCTACTCTATTTTTCTAAGTGATGTATAAGAATGCTGATTTGATGTGGAAACAGAGTGTGTGGACATCCATTATATCCAGTCACTTAGCAGCTAAACACCTGAAAGAGGGAGGATTGCTCACGCTGGCGGGTGCTAAGGCATCACTTGGTCCAACCCCAGGTACGCACACATGTGCTGAATGTTCAGTTTATGAGGTAAACCTAACTAGTATTAACACTTACTGGCATTTTTTATCAGAAACATTTACCGTATAGGTAAACTTTGTAGTTTGTACAATTACTGGCTAATGCTGCACGATTTATCATTCCTTCTTTTCAATCAAAGGAAAGACACCACTAGGTAATATTTGAGTGACAGAAAATTCTTAGCACAGCAATGACCCTCACATGGTAGGTGTTATTAATACTGAGTACAGTAGCAGTCTGCCACTTAATATCCAGTCACCAGAGCTCCAACTAGAGGATGGCTAACAAATTGTAAAAGGAACAGGGTGAGCTGTGATCTCCAAGTGTACACCTAGAAAGTACACCAACAAGGAAGTTATGGTGATTGTAGTATTGTAGAAAGGAGACTCGGTCAGGAAGATGGACTATAATCAGGATTGTCTGCAATTAGAAAGAGAATCATTTTGAGTTTAAATATCTTCCTGGCTGACCACAGAGAACGTAAGTCACATGCTCTGACTTGTGCTGTGTTGTGGGAACTGATAGCCAGAGAAGACTTTTGAGTAACTGAGTAATAGTAATTTATACCAAACTGACACACAGTTCCATAACATTTCATTCTTACAGGAACAGAATCACACAAGTACAAACAAGAGCTTATTATACATTCATGGATTCTACTATAGATGATAAAATAAGGTTGTATAAAATAATCATGAGCTACTAACTTCCACCCCTTCAGGATGTGTTTCATATAAAGTAGCCAGTAAATTGCACATAATGTGTAAATATACCCCTAATAAACAGTCTACAGATAGACAAATGTGTATATAGTAGGGGAGTAACAATGACTCGATCTGTACCAAAATAGTGAAGGATGTGTATCGATGGGACACATAATTGAGGTGTGTGTTCATTCCACAATTAATTTTACTTCATTTTACTGTGAGTAGTGTTTTGTATGAGAAGCTGCTTTTACTTATGACTAGACTGCTGTATTTAACCTTTAATAATAAAATTCCAATTATAATTTGTTTGCATTTGTGTGAAATTTCATCTTTTTTTTACTGACTGCAGACTCCTTATTTGAACCGAATTGCATCAAACCGAATCACCTCCCTGTTAACTTTAAAGAATCTTAACATTTATCGAATTGGCTAAACTATTCGATTTTTGATTTACACCCCTAGTAGACAGTTTGTTAGTGAATTCAGCTACTTTAAGGGGCACCTATGGCTGACAGAAGCTAAAAAAGCTTTGCTAATAAAGTTGGTTTCTCTGGAGCAGCTGTTCATGAGTCTTAATGTCACCATCTCTTTCTGCATTAGGCAGTGAAGCAGTGGAACCATTTTCTGGGGTGACTAAGCTTCATTCAATACCTGTGTGCTGAGCTGCAGTATGATTATGATCCATAGCTAATCCACCAACTCCTTTGTGGCTAAATGCAACAAAATCTCATAGCATTCCAGCATCTAATGTAAAGAAAAGTAGGGGCTGTTACTGTAGCAAAGAGGGGGCAAACTCTCTATTAATACCCTTGATTTCAAAATAGATGCTGGAAGGGAAGTGTCTACAAACGTTTGTTTTTTTTTTTAACCCCAGATTAAAGAAATGGTTTGACAAAAAAACAAAATTACACAATTTTTTACTTACCCCAAATGTAGTTAATTTCTAATTTAGTTTAGAGCTGAAGCAAGAAAACACAAAGTCAATAGTTTTCAATACATTTTTAAAACTCCTCTCGTCCTGCTCAAACCACAAAATGTCTTAATGTAGCAGCAAAGTTTTGTGTAGTTTTATAGCTTTGTAAGTCATACTGTGTGTTAAATTACATTGAGAAGTTTGCCCCTCATTAATGAAATGCTGGATTTTTTTTTGAGTGGGTTGAGGGAAGCTTTGGGGATGTAATTATGGAGAAAATATAGGTGACTATTGATTTCTAGTTAGCAACACTAGCATTGTAGCTCCAGTACTACACTAAAGGTGTAGAATTTGCTCTTAGAACATTTATTGACTGATCAACTATGTCTGGGGTAGATCCTTTTTTTTGACAAACTATTTCTTTAAGCTTAATTGTACATTATGGTAAAACATGCACGTTACATTTGTCCTTGACTTAATCCATGTCAATGAAATTGGCCAATACTGTGTGCATATTTAATATAGCTTTTTAAATCTCTCTAGGGCTTTGTTTCACTTTTCCTGTGAATGTTAACAGATTAATATGTAGCAGAACCAATGCTCTTAAGGCCACAAATTAGGTAAGCATAATAACCCTTAACCAGTGAGTTCCATCCTTGTGATTCTCTCTTACTCTTTCTGTCTCCTTTCTTTCTCTGTCTCTCTGTAGGCATGATTGGTTATGGCATGGCAAAGGCTGCAGTACATCAGCTGTGTCAGAGTCTGGGTGAAGCCAACAGTGGACTTCCTCCTGGTGCTGCCACCATAGCCATCCTACCGTGAGTACCCCTACAGCTACTTCACAAACACATAGTAACAAATAGGTCTGAAATGACTTCTGGATTTTCTCTGTCAATATGACATCCCAACCTGCAACAACCCCCCCCCCCACTCCACCCCCAGCTCTGTCTCTCTCTCTGTCCTTCTCCCCCCCTCCCCCTGGCTCTCTCTCGCTCTTGCTCTCCCCCTGGCTCAACAACTAATTTTAGGGAGGGCCAAGCCTCCAGCCCCCCCATCTCTCTCTCTCTCTCTCTCTCTCTCTCTCTCTCTCTCTCTCTCTCTCTCTCTCTCTCTCTCTCTCTCT
>JBBPDA010137338.1:4255-21938 GCA_037974385.1 Arnoldichthys spilopterus
AACTGTGATTGGTCCAGATGAAAGTGCATGGTGATTGATCCAGACAAAAGTAAATGGTGATTGGTCTAGACAAAAGAGAACTGTGATTGGTCCAGACAAAAGTGAACAGTGATTGGTCCAGACAAAAGTGAACGGTGATTGGTTCAGACAAAAGTGTATAGTGATTGGTCAAGACCAAAGTCTAATGCCTACTGGCGGTGAGGAAGCAAAGAGAAAACACAGCCTTGATGGTGGGTAGTTCTCAGGGGAGACCCCCAGTGGGTAGTTCTTCTCAAAAGGTCCCTAGAACTGTTTGGTCTGAAAGCACCTACTGCCATCTGCCATTTCAGTACCTTATTGCATGGCAAATGACACACTGTAGTAAGCGTTGTTCTTTCTAGCTCTCGTTAATGGTGCAGCGCTTGAGCTTCACATTGATTCCCGAGCGGAGGGCGTACAGCAGAACGGGAGAAGCTGATTACTCCTGCTTTTTAATAATTCATCAGGAGAAAACGCAGAAGCAGCAGGGGTTCGGCTTGTGTCTCGATACACAGAGGAGTGTTACCATGGTGAGAGCCATACATGCAGTCATCTCTGTCGTCAGATCCTCAGCGCATCTCACTCACACAGTCTGGCCCACTTGCTTTAAATACACACGAGCAAAACAGTCACTCTGAGCCAGTAAATACTGATTTTACAGAAAAACAATATGTACACAGTGCAGAACACTGATAAACAAGAGTAACATGCATGTGCTTTTCCAATGTAGCCACAAGTATAACCTCATTTATGGTCCCTTTAGGTATGATAATGCATACATCAGTTTCAAACAATGGAACCCACATACTTCCATGCATAGGTTACATTGGCATTGATCAGGACCGGCCCTGACAACGCTGGAGCCCTAGGCGAGCTTTACAGAAGCACCCCTAGCGACAAGTGTTTTCCCACCCATAGTCCAACAAAATCCAACCCCTACGCTTGGATTGGTTAGCACTGTTCCTCTAACTGCGCTTGGATTGGGTAGTAGTTCATATTTACAAGCAGCTTACATATCGGCTTTTGGTGAGCTGATTCTGTGTCTGAACATCAGCCAATCCTGGCCTTATCTGAATGTAGGTGGGGAAACAGAGCACTCATGATTTGAAGTCCCTCTAGTCGCACTTATGGAGAATAAAAAAATTATTTTTACCAATTTTCGGTGCTCCCCATGCATTTTGGGCCCTAGGCAACCGTCTATGTCACCTATGCTACGGGCTGCCCCTGACATGGATGTTGAGCAGTACGTTCACTAGGGGGCAGAGTCAACAGTTTCTGACAACAGCAAACATGGCAACGGTGGAGGAGATGGTAATAATGTAGAAAGAGCTTAAAGCAGAGGCTCTTGGTGATGGAACATCATATGGATGTTTAAATTCTCACTAAAACTCACAACCTCTCCCCACCACATTGAAAATGAACCATTGGCTGCAAAATGAACACAGAGCACAGACAAAAGCTCCATCCATATCTGTATAGGCATTTAGTGCTGAGCAGAGAGGAGCCTTAACATGGTGAGCCAATCAGCTGCAATGTCTATTTTCCATTATAACCATATAGATTCACTTTCACTGGTAAACACCACTGTACTCTTCACCCGTTGCATCATGAGTGAGGTGAACACCAATTAAATGCTAATATTTTCTTTAAACTGATGTTTTTTTCACCAAAAAGACTTTAATTATATAATATATAATAATTTAATTATACAATTAAATCTGGTCGGTATTGATGATGATATGATACTATTAAAACTGCATTTCTAACAATGTGGATATTGCACTCTTTAAAATTGTGATTCTGATATAAACTTGTTTAGAATTGTTTAGTTCTAGTTATGAGTCTGACACACAGCTTTAATGGGGCTGGAAATTCGGGTCCAAATCTAAATACAGCCCACAACCTCTCCGTACTTAGTCTGGCCTGACCCAAGCATGACAAAACTGCAGGTGTTCCAGGTTGATCCTGCATATGTCTTTCTGACAAGAAAATGTAAAAAATATGCAAAATAATTCATAAAATCAACACCACTGACTATGACAATGTAAATAACATTAATTGTTTAGTTATTTCATTACCATGGCACCTATCGGGGGGTATATTGGGCAGCAAGTGAACAGTCAGTTCTTGAAGTTGATGTTTAGGCAGCAGAGAAAATGAGTAAGCCTAAGGATATGAGCCACTTTGACAAGGCCCTTGTTGTGATGGCTAGACGAGTCAGAGCATTTCCAAAACGGCAGGTCTTCTACAGTTTTCCAGGTGTGCAGTAGTTAGTTCTCAAAATACATTTTCAGATACTAATCGATACTAGAAAGTATCGAATTAAATATTAATTTGACGTCTTCGCCTCCAGTTAACAGATACCACTTCTCACTAGCAGCTGCTGGGTGATGTTTCCATTAGGTTAAACACAGCATGTACTGATGTTGCAGATCTTCGCGGGCCAATTTGGTTGAAAATGAGAAAAGCATGAGTGCCGTTTGGACGTATTTTGCATACAAGGTAAATGACTCGGGAAAACCAAAGGATATTGTAACGTACACGCCCCCGTGTTTCCATGTGCCTGTGTTTTGGTTTTCCTCGCGTTCGTCTTAGCCACGCCCCCGTCAGCTGTGTCTTGTTCTACGTCACCCCCAGTCAGCTGTTTTCAATCTGCATGTCCTATTTAGTCTCGTGTCGTTGCCCTAGTCCTGGTCGGTTGTTTTGTGTATATACCTATGTATGTACATCGTGGTCGTTTTTCTCGTGTCCTGTTCCGTGTTCTGGTTTGCTCGTGTTTATTTTCCGTAGTGAGTCTCAGTTGTGTTTTTTCATCTTTATTAAATCCTTCTAATTCGAACCAAGCTGCATTTGCTTCCTTACAAGACCACCCAACGTTATGGATATCAACAAAAAATGGTTCAAAGTGGTGGCAACGAAGTCGAGTAGTACAACAAACTTAGCCAAGCTCCTTAAATATCGACCCCCCCCCCTGTAGTTATGAGGTATTTCGAGAGGTCAGTAAAGCTCTGTTTTTAACAACACTACAGCATTAAGGAGTTATCATAAATGTTTAACAGACTGACGCGCACACACAGTAACATCAGCCATGTATCTATTAGCACACAGTCACAGTCTAGTCGCCTGTTATCGATCAGGTGCTGGCTAGCAGCTATGGCTAACAGAAAACGCTAATGTGTGAGCTAGCAGCTAACGTTACCGGTCCTGTCCGTCTGTAACGTTAACACGTTCTAATTTAACCGGATAACACAATTATTAGATTCCTAAAAGTATTATGTTTCCAGATTGAAGCACACAAGAGCCGGACTGCAACTACACAGAAGCAGCCCACACTACCAGCTCTGTTTGAGGAGCAACGAAAAACGGTGCAAAGTCTCTAGAAGCACTGCAAAATAACGACTCTAGTGCAGAATGCTTTTGCATCAACCAGGTGCCCATCTTTGCCTCGCCGCTCCCCTCTGTAGTATCGAAAATTGTATCCAGCGGTATCCTTGTTATCGAGTTAGACATTTTAGTATCGTGACAACACTAGTACCCTACCAAAAGCGATCCAAGGAAAAACAACTGGTGAATCTGGGTCAGGGGCACCCGAGGCTCACTGATGCATGTGCGGAGTGAAGAGCTACTGTGGTTTGAAAAGTGATGCTGACTCTGATGGACAGGGGTCAGAACACACAGTGCAGCACAGTCAGAGCTGTTTCAGCAGCAGGAGGGGCTTACTAAATATTAGGCAGGTGTTCATGTTATGGCTGATCTGTGTATATTAGCCTCGATTAGATGATGATATGATACTGTTTGCGATGCAAAAAGGCCTGAATTTCCAGGTGGCCCAAATCACTGCATGAATTTCAGAATGAAGCCTTAATATAGGCTATAACGCCTTCCGGCTTTAAATAGCCTTCCAGAATACGCATCCAGTCAGGCCATCCTGAAAAGAGCGAGACAGACTCTTCGAGACGAGGCGCAAAATCATGCGGATAAGCCGAGGCGAGTAATTGGGCCCAACCTGACGTTTATCCGCGTCCAACGTTTCATCTTATCACATTTTGTATGGAGATAAATGTTTAGCTAGTCCTACTGCTGGTGCAGTGCTCTGTCATGTCGCTCCGTCCTGGATCCTGCCTAAATCTCATCATCTAATGACAACACGGAAATTAGCAGCGCGGGGAAGCTACGCCAGCTCACCGGTGCCAGATGGGGAGAACGGCATAAACGGCTGTAGTTCCTGAAAGAATGACTCGCACTTCACTAGCGTCACGTCTGACGGCTCAAGTAAACACTGGGACAAAAAAATCCAGACAGAAAGCCTGTATGTGTATGTTCAGTACGTCTCAAAATAGAGCCTTTCTGGCTGACAGGAGATGAGCCATCATCAAGACAGAGAGGCCTGACATACTCGGAGAGGAGGCTGAGGTCTGTGTGCACAGGCCCGAAACATCCTGAACTTGTCCTCCTCCATCTCAAGGTTGACAGACATTTTATTAAAGACATATACATCAGCGCTGGATTAAGGGGTTCTCACGATTATCCTAAATTTAAATCATGCGGTCAAGGCTTGGCGCACTATAAACTGACAGTGAATTGTTTGCATTGTAATGTATATTTTAATTTATCCTCGTGACCTCGATAACAGGTGGAATCCATTTATATGCAGGTTTGACACAATATTTGTTAATGAATTAAATCATAATTTTATAATGTTATTAAATTATATCAAATTAACTATATAATTTTTTTTTACATTTTAAGATATACTTTTTAAAAAAATTTTATTGTTAAGCATTTTTTGTTGTTTTTGTTTTTTTATTTAAACTTTATTACAGAGTGCTACACAATTGTTGTTCCTGGCTTCCTAGCTAAAATATAATGCTTATATTTTAACTGCTTATGTATAAATCCTATGTAAAAACAGCTCTATTAATCACAAACGTGATGCCAGCCCATAAAAGTTTCATATTTATAGTGGCCAGGCAAATTTTTTGTGAACAGCCCCAGAAAGTGCTAGAAAATTCTGGGCAATTCTAGACACTTCTGGACAGTTCTTACAGTTCCAGAACATTCTGGCATTTAAAGTGAATGAAGAATGTTCTCGAATATGGATACATTTAAAAATGTCATTGTTGTGACCACAGAAGCAAAGTTTTTGTGGAACAACAGCCTTTCCTATTGATTTTAGGCAGAAGGGTTAGCAACTCTGGTGCGTGGTGTTACCGACGTGTTTATTAAAATCATTCATGGGGTTGAATAAGGATCTGTTGCGCTTTCTTTGTTGGAACGCTGATGTTCACAACCACCCACCCCCAGCCACCTTCACTCCCCACATGCATCAGTGAGCCTTGGGTGCCCATGTCCCTATCACAGATTCACCAGTTGTCTGACTCCGTCGTCTAGCCGTCGCAATTAGGCCCTTGTCAAAGTGTGAAAAACGCTCCTGCTTCCAGCACATTAATTGCTAGAACTGACTGTTAACATGCTGCCTAATATATCCCACCCTCCTGACAGGTGCCACTGTAGTAAAATAACCAGAGAGTCAATGTTATTCACTTTATTCACTGTCAGTGGTGATTTAAATGTTGATATTGACCCATATGGACGTACGATGATACCGGAGTCATATCGGTATCGAGATTTTAAGCTGAAATGTAAATATATATGTGTGCATTGTACATTAAGTGGATTGTTCATACTGACTGTAATGTGCTGTGTGGCTACACAATCTATGAAAATACGAATATCAAATTGGCAGACGCTTGATATAAAATGGCCCGGACTGGGATTGAGACAAAAAAATGTAAAGCAGACATCCCCGCACAACGTAAACCAATATGCCATTCTCCTTCAGACCATCCAGCACGTTCCTCCCCTCTCCCTTTCCACTCTCGTTTGCATCTTGCAGCAAAACAGCCAATCAACAGAGGCAGCTATGCGAGGCAGTGTAGTGAAATGGTGCCGCTGCTGTTTCCATACAAACAAGGGGGCTGCCGCTTTCTCTGTGAGGACTTAGCTTTGGGCCCAAATCGCGTCCGTCTGCATTTTCTCTGCCATTATCGCCAAGCTGAGATCTCCTGCTTGGCCTTGAGGGATTGCAAGTCAGCCAGAGGTTGCTATCAGAACTGGCCAATTGTTAAAGAGTCGAGGCAGATCGGCTTGGTCCGCAGCTGTCCGCACACCAACCAGCTGTCAAAGCACCAAACATCCAGCTGCAGAGCCTCGGATATGCTAATCCCTTCTAGCTCTTCTCCCTTCGCCCTTCCTCCCTTCTCTCTGCCGACCTCCCACTATTGAGCCAAACATTTGGTTACATCTGCATTTTATGCCTTTAATCAGTGCCTGTGTAGCCAGATGTGGATCTGGAAGTCAGATGAAACAACCTCTGGCTACAGTTCTTTTATCCTCCCGCCTCACTATGCCAGACCTACGTATTTGGACCACAGATACATTCCTGCAGTAGTGACCCATATCTCCACAGTTGACATTGACTCTCTAGTTATTTCATTACAGTGGCACCTGTCAGGCAAGTGGGATATATTAGGCAGCAGGTGAACAGTCAGTTCTTGAAGTTGATGTGTTGGAAGCAGAAAAAATGGGCGAGGATAAGGATCTAAGCCACTTTGACAAGGGCCTTATTGTGATGGCTAGACGACGGAGTCAGAGCATCTCAGGTCTTGTGGAGTGTTCCAGGTGCGCAGTAGTTCCCAAAAGTGATCCAAGGAAGGACAAGTGGTGAATCTGTGACAGGGTCATGGGCACCCAAGGCTCAGTGATGCATGTAGGGAGTAGTCTAGCCCATCTTGTCGTATCCCACAGAAGAGTTCCTGTGGTTAAAAAGTGAATGCTGACACACAGTGCGCCACAGTCAGGGCTGTTTCAGCAGCACTCAAAATTAGGCAGGTGGTGTTAATGTTATGGCCCGTCAGCGTCTGCCTAGTAAGATATGAGCACGTATGACATGATCCTTTTATTTTAATGGTACAAGTTGGAAAACAAATATGAAACTGACTCAGAAAAACAGTCCTATCTGCCCAGTAACGTGCATAAATTACAGAAGCCCATCTCAAACGGGAATAAGCTTGAAGCAAATGTAAAACTGGCGCGTAAACCCCACAATTCTTCTGAGCAGGAGAGAAGAGATGCGCAGCACTCATTTCAGCTGTGCTTGGGTGGAAAGTAGTGGTATTCCTGCATAGAGTAGAATTCCAAATGCACAGCATTCCTGGAAGTGTAGCTTGTGTTGTCAGAAGATATTGCTGGTGTTTCCACAGTTATATGCAAATATGATCAATATAGAGACATTGTGAGGAGCACTGTTGTCATGTTGTCATCTTTCTTTGTAAATGAAGCCAGGGTTTGGGCCACTGTTTCCTCTCCAGTAGCTTCCAGAGTTTTGCATTATGACACTTGAGGTTTTGGGTTATGGGGGGAGTTGCCGCCATCCGAAGGAGAGAGGTACAGCAGCAGCAAGCTCGGCCATTTAAAGCAGTCGTACCCTAGTGGTTTGGGACTTGTCCTTGTGATCGGAGGGTCGCAGGCCCAGGCACCACTGAGGTCCCCTTAAGCAAGGTACCGTGCCTCCCACCGCTCAACCCAAACCAGATATGGGCCTCCTGTGCCTCCTTGATGCAATCAGATCCTCACAGCAATGTGCATAGCCTTCCCAGAAGATTAGAAGCCGTTACTGTAGCTGGAGAAAACGCTGAAGGAGCACACCTCCAATACATAATGACATCAATCTGGACGTAGATTAGGCTATTCGCTTAGCACATGGCTAAAGATGGTTCCACCTACAGAAGCCTCAGGAAAGGTCCATCCTCTGAGGGCATTCTGGATAACACTGCTGCCTCCTTCTGCCTGGCGTTCTCTGAGCTATTCCTGGCTGAGGAAAAGATCCACCTGCTGAGCAGCCATGCGCCATCACCTTGCTCATCACGCACACACACGTCCACACAATCTCATACGCACACACACACACACACACACACACACACACACACACACATACACAGTGAAGTCCAGTGACCTGTGCACTTCCAACTCAGCTGCTGCCAACCACTGTAATACTGCCAGTGCATAACACGACTGGACAGCAGAGCTACATGGGTATCAGAGAGAGCGGGAGAGTGAAAGGAAGACTGTGTGTGTGTGTGTTTTTTCATACACTGTCAAAACAAAAAAGATTTCCAGACTTTGTAGAAAGACCAGAGAAAAAGAGAAAAAGAGGGCTAACCTAAAATGCCAGGGGCCACATACTTACATATATATGTATATGATACATATGGAGCATATTATTATTACAGATAGACACGTACATAAAACTTATGGGACATATTATTATTACATATAGACACTTTCATATAATACATATGGATTCTTACATATATAATAAATATGGGGCGTATTATTACATATGGACACTTACATATATATAATACATATGGGGCATATTACATATAGATTCTTACATATATAATACATATGGGACATATTACATGTAGACACTTACATATATAATACATATGGAGCACATTATTTTTTACATATAAATACTTACTTACATACATACATTAAGGTGTATGTATGACCCATATCCTGGCACTGTAGAAAAACAAGTGTGTGTAAGACTGAACAACGCTCATGGTGCACTGGTGACCTGTGCTCTGTAGTATAAGAGAAAATGGGAAAGTTATATGAATAAATTATGTCAAGTCTAATGTTAAGCCCAAGCCAGACCTGACAGCACAGCTCCGACATAAAAACGCTGCACTTAAACGACTGCCTTTTCCCTCCAATCCTTTTAGCGCTAGCGTCCCAAAACCTTTACCCATTACAACCACCAATGCAAGCATGACAATGAGTAATGTTTTCTCATGCTTAGCTATAATACCCTACAATAATCCTCCACCCAAATGGCAACAGATGACAAATTCACACTGAGCAAACCCAACAGGGCTTAACGTCACGTTCGGGCCCGTCCTGGCCCCAAGGAATATGGGGCAAAGAAAGCAGGCAGATTACATAACGTAAGGGAGCTCCTTAATTCTTCATGTGGTACACTTTATCACTGCAGCGCTGAGGCCAGGGAGCTGTTCAAAGCCTTTTCTCTGTTTAATTCTGGCTATTGATTTGTGCGATACGAATAGACTCACTGTACTGACTGAGCGGCAGCCCACACTCCAGTATAAAAGCACAAGAGTGTACGAGGGTCTGGGTCAGTAGCAGAACAATCGCACGCTGCAGTGCCTGCACCTCGTCCACCCACCCGCTGCAGCCTGGGATCTAAAACACACACGATTTCAGGCAAACGACTTGGCTTTAATCTTAGAAAACTGTGGTCAAACTCATACACTGGTCTATAGCACCTAACTACAGCCTACATAATATGGCACTGCTGTTCACTGCAAAGGAATCTTCAGCTGGAGAATAGAATAGAATAGAGTGGAATAGAATAAAGTAGAATAGAATAGAATAGAATAGAATAGAGTGGAATGGAATAGAATAGAATAGAATAGAGTGGAATAGAATAAAGTTAAATAGAATAAAGTAGAATAAAATAGAATAGAGTAGAATAGAATAGGATGGAATAGAGTAAAATAGAATAGAGTGGAATAGAATAGAGTGGAATAGAATAAAGTAGAATAGAATAAAGTAGAATAGAATAGGATAGAATAGAGTAGAATAGAATAGGATGGAATAGAGTAAAATAGAATAGAGTGGAATAGAATAAAGTAGAATAGAATAGAATAGAATAGAGTAGAATAGAATAGAATAGCATACATTACAATAGAATATATATAAGTAGACTAGAGTAGAATAGAATAAAATAGAGTAAAAGAGAATAATATAGAATAGAATAGAATAGAATGCATTACAATAGAAGAGATATAAGTAGAATAGAGTAGAATAGAATAAAATAGAATAATATAGAACAGAATAGAATAGAATAGCATACATTACAATAGAAAAGGTAAGAGTAGAATAGAGTAGAATAGAATAGAGTTGAATAATATAGAATAGAATAGCATACATTACAATAGAAGAGATTGGAGTAGAATAGAGTACAACAGAATAGAATAAACTAGAATCCAGTAGAACAGAACCGACTTGAACTTGAAATTGAACTGAATAGATTATAATAGAATTAGGAAGGCGCCACAATGTGAGATTTTTTGGCTGGTACCAATATTCAATATTTTTATAAAAATATACCTAATGAGAAAAATTTTAGCATTTTATTGAGTCACCTAAACATTCTGCTCTTCCAGAGCGACATGTACGCATCATCACATACGGGCCTGAAATCTCACTCACAACTAAACATCTGCTGATATTGGTTTTTCAGGCAAATATCTGCGGATACCGATATGACTCTGATATCACCGTGCATGGAATAGAATAGAATGGAAAATATAAGCATATAACATATTCAAATAGAATAAAATTCAATGGAAAATCAATAGAATAGACATGAAACTATTTGCCTAGAACGGAACAGGAAAAATGAGAATAAAATAGAATAGAATAGATTACACTAGAATAGGATAGAAAAACAGAACAGACTGAATGTAAATCAGCCCTGTCGGGCCTAGTAAAGCTCTTCCATATTAAAAATTAAATCATTAATATTCCCTTTGGAAGTGAGCTGCCTCCATTTTTGTTACACTGCACAGGCGAGCGAACGCTACTTACAAGTTAGGCCACCAACTTACATTACCCTGCCCACTGCTTATGCTAACCTCCCACCCCCGCACCCCCCAATTTTCATGAAAAAAACTCCTTTTTTCAGACTTAAGGCCTGAGTATTTAATGTAAGGTGCCAGCATTAATGGCTGTGTACTATTATTTACACACTATTTCCTTTGGATATATGTGGTTTGGGATGCAGCCTGAGAGGAACTGACACGTACGAACCCTTCCAGTGACTACAAAGCAATATCTGGCTGGACAACTCCATAGTTGAATAATCACTGCGAATACAGATTTGGTCCATTTGCACCTCTCCAAATCTCCAGCAGTGGGATGGGAATGTCTGGACATGGCAGGTGTGGAACGCTGTTAGTTCTGGCTGTTTCAGTACTCGTGCAAAGCCCCCCGGCGGTACACTATATGAACCAGTTATGTTTAATCGACATGTTTTGCAATACAGCGTTTAATGTCCTTGGCACAGGGTGAAAATGGAGCTGTCCATTTTTGCTCACATGTTCACTGCTATTGAATAAAATGAGTCAACTACACAGAATACAACAGAATAGAAAACCACAAAATCTAATAGAAAAGAACAGAATGCAAATGCAAAAAGAATAGAATAGAATAGCACTGAACAGCCAAATAGAGTACAACAGTATTTGAATGGAACACATTTAAGTACAAAACTGCCAGTAAATAAAACAAGTCACATGATTCCCAGAGCTCTGTCCACATACCCAAACACAACTCAACACAACAGAATAGAACAAAACAGAATTGAAAAGAAAGAAAACAGAACAGAACAGAGAAGAATAGTAAAGAAAGAACAGAATAGAAAATATTAGAATTGATCATATTCAAATAGAATAGAATAGAATAGAATAGAATAGAATAGAATAGAATAGAATAGAATAGAATGTTGCAGTCACCAGTAGAAATGACTCTAGGTGGCCAATCAATGACAGTTAAATTCAATACTGGTGATTTAAAAAATCTATAAGCTGAATCTGGATTCAAGCTCCAGATCTGAAGACCCCTGTCTTAGTGTGTAATGGAATAGATTAGGACAGAATGGGGCACATTTAAAAAGAATAGAATAGAATAGAATAGAATAGAATAGAATAGAATAGAATAGAATAAGACAGAATGGGGCACATTTAAAAAGAATAGAATTGAATATAATATAATATAATAGAATAGAATAGAATAGAATAGAATAGAATGGGGCACATTTAAACAGAATAGAATAGAATAGAATAGAATAGAATAGAACAGAATAGGGCACATTTAAATAGAATAGAATAGAATAGAATAGAATAGAATAGGGCACATTTAAACAGAATAGAATAGAATAGAATGGGGCACATCTACATAGAATAGAATAGAATACAATAGAATAGAATAGAATGGGGCACATTAAAATAGAATAGAACAGAATACAATAGAATACAATAGAATACAATTGCCAGTAAACAGTCATGTGATGCCTGGAGCTGTATAAAATTAAATACAATAGAACTGCATAGAACATATTCAAGTAGATGACATAACAGAACAGAATGAAATGGTAAAACCATAATAGAAAAGAATAATATAGGCAGAATACAGCAGAAGACATTCACATAAAATAGAACTGAACTGAAGAGAACAAAACAGAAATAGAATATAATAGAACTGAATTGAATTTGCATGGAAGACATGTAAACAGAATACTGACAGTCCTGTGATGCCCAGGGGTCTTTACAATTTAAAAGAAAACTAAAAAACTGCAAATCTGAACAGAACAGAACAGAATGGACAAGAAAAACAACAGAAGAGAATAGAAATACAGTACAACACAGAAACAAAAAAAAATAACAGAACAGAACAGAATGGATAAGAATAAGCCCTGCAGTCTGTACTCTAAGGTGGGCTTCACCAGAGGCAGAAGTTGGCTTCTTTTTCGAATTGTTTGTTCCACCTTAAACGCCGCAGCAGTTACAGCAGCAGCCCCAGGCGCCAGGACGCAACTGTAACGCCATTTAAGGTGGAACGGGGAATATGAACGAGAAGACACCCTCTGTCCTCGGAGACGTTTGCTAAAACCTTCAAAATCCCGTCGCATGTCAAAATCGAGCAATTTGCCAGGCACGGGTCCAGCAGAGGCACTGATTCTCTCTCTCTCTCTCTCTCTCTCTCTCTCTCTTTTCCTTTCCCTCGCTCGCATGTTTTCCTCACACAGATGCCGCCTCGCAGCTGCGCCTCGGCTCCGTCAAAAAACCAACACAAGTCGAACGGTGGTGGGCTTACCTCTGGGCTGAAATCGTCCTCCCCCACCGCCGAGCACACGACACACACCGACACGCACAGCCAGGCCAGCGCCGAGAGCGCTCGCTCCAGCCTCGGTCGCCTCGGAAGGAGCGTCGCGTTCATTTTCGGGGGCTCTTCTTCCCTTCGAACGGTCGTCCCTCCTCAAACCAAGGGCGCTTCGCTGTTATCGCTTATTTTCTCCCCTCGACGAGCGACATTTCGGAGCGCAAAACACACGGAATTGTTCCGAGACTTGCTGCTTAACCGCACTCCTTGGAGGGGTCGTGTGCCGCGCCGATTTCACCCCACATTTCGTCCTCCTTTACGGGCAGCCGGGCGGCAGCACCTCGGCCAGCAGCATCAGCACCAACGGCAGCGGCGGCGCTCTGCGGGGCTCTGCGCATGCGCGCTGGTGCTTCTCCACAAGGCCCCCCTTCATTCTCATGGCTGTCAATTCATAAATAACACACACACACACACACACACACACACAGAGATTTTAACTACGAGTTATGCAAATGACACGTCCCTCAATAGTGATCACTGATGGATATACAGTCGTGTGAAAAAATAAGAACACCCCAATAAAATTGTTGCATTTTTTTTTTACATATTTAAAATTATTAATTTAAAAAAAGCAAACATGAACTCACATTAACTTCTCCTGTTGGTTCGAGCCTTAGACTGTCCAGTGTTTAACGTTCCAGGCCGCACCGGTGTGACACTACATGCTGAAGGGTTAAATGCTCTTAGTTTGAGCTTCGTTTGAGCTTCATTGTGCAAAGTCTCCCACGCAGACCAAACTTGTCCAGTCTCTTTCTGATTGCAGACGTGTGCACTTTGACACGAACCGATGCAAGAGTTACTTGTCAAACCCGTGATGAAGGTCAGGGGTTCTTGGAGGCTTCTTTTCACATCATACAATCTGCTCTGTAGTAGAATTTGCCGGGGCGGCCGGTCCTGGACAAACTGACAGTGGTTTGAAATCTACACTAGTAGAAGAATTTCTTTACACAGGAATAATTTACTTCCGATAATTTGGAGATAGTGCGGCACGGTGGTGCAGTGGTTAGCGTTGTCACCTCACAGCGAGAAAGTCTTGGGTTCCACGGGGGCCTTTCTGTGTGTAGCAAGCTCTCCCCGTGTTCGTGTGTGTTTCCTCTGGGTTCCTCCCACAGTCCAAAGGCTGCAGTAGGTTGATTGGATGCTCTAAATTGCCCATAGGTATGAATGGTTGTCTGTCTATGTGTTGCCCTGCGATGGGTTGGCCTCCATCTTCCCCGTGAAGCGGTTTAGAAAATGGATGGATGGAATTTGGAGATGTTTCTAAATCCCTTGCCAGTGAGTCTATCCAGTGTCGACCAGAAGACGATGGGTTCCCCTTCTGAGCCTTGGTTTCTTCTGAGGTTTCTTCCTGCAGCTTAGGGAGTTTTTCCTGCCTCTGTCGCCTTTGGCTCTTTGGGGGCACGAACCCGGCTTTATGACAGCGTCAGTTGTGAAAAGCACTATAGAAATAAACTTGACTTGACTTGATTTGTTTTGTTGAGTTGTTTACATCTTGGCATGATGACACCACACACTTCACCAGCAAAGAGAGCACCAGACACTAAATGTCAGGTTTAAATAAGACAGGTGTACTTACTTTTTCCATGTAATTGATCAGTTCTTTGTTTATTTAAACTGTTAAACTTTTGTGTATCATTAGTTATTAGAGAATAATCCGTTTTATCTGTAACTGTATCTAAACATGGGGGATGTTTGCTTGTTCAAGTATGTTGAACAGCCAGTGTTTAACAGTGCTGGTTACAGTGGCTCCTGACTGTGGAACAGTCAGTTCTTGAAGTCAGTTTTCTTGAAAGCAGAGAAGATGGGCGTGCAAAAGCATCTGACACGTTGCCTTATTGTGATGCTCTGGAAGACTGAGTCAGAGCATCTCCAGAATGGCAGGTCTTGTGGGATGTTAGAGATGTGCAGTAGTTAGTACCTACCAAAACTCATCCAACGAAGGACAACTTGTAAATCGTCGATAGGGACTTAAGCACCTGAGGCTCACTGAGTGAAGGCCAGTCCATTTGGTCAGATCCCACAGAAGAGCTACTGTGGTGTAAAAAGTGATGCTGACTCTGATGGACAGGGGTCAGAACACACAGTGCAGCACAGTCAGAGCTGTTTCAGCAGCAGGAGGGACACACTCAGTATTAGGCAGGTGGTGTTAATGTTATGGCTGATCAGAATGGATGGCTGGAGTGGTGTTTGTGTTCCAGAACTGTACCTGACCTCACTGATGCGTTCGGGGTGCCCAATTCCAGACCTGTAGGGTTCGTGTCCAGTGCAGTTTGGTAATTCTCCTCCTCACTAAACTTGGCAGGGAACAGGTGAGGTGAGTCAGGTGGGTAATCACCAAACTGTGTTAGACACTGACCCTCCAGGGCTGAATTTGGGCACCTCTGCTCTAGTCCTTCACCAGTCACTCTTGGCTGGATATTTTAGGGACTATTAGCCTAGCAGTGATGCTGATGCGGATAAGAGCCCCCAGCAACACCAAAGTGCCACACACACCACCATGACCACCACCATGTCAGTGTCACTGTCATGGTGACCACCAAATAACCTAGTGAGCCATGGTCCTGACCGGTGGTGAATGCTGTAGAGGGAGGTCAATGAGCAGATGGTTTACAGCGTGTAACTGTACAATAATAGTGGGAAAATATGGCAGGGGTTTCTAATAAAATGGCCAGTGAGTGGACACTGTAGTGTAGCTGTGTAGCCATATTAGCCATTAGCAGAGCTCTCCTACTATATGAAAAACGCACTGTTCTTAATGTTCTCGCCTTGCAATTTTAGACATCACCACCAGAGGGCGGTGTTTCACTGCGCCGGCACAAGAGAGCAGTGTTGGCGAGTGAATACATTAGTCATGATTGACAGTAACAGAAATTAACTGTATTTACAAATGAACTTTATTTAATATGAATAATGCAATGATCTGCTTCTTATAAATACAGTTAGTATAGTTTCCATAACCATAAGGGTTTTTTAAAGAAAAGCAAAAGATGAAAAATCTTTTGTGCGAGCCAGGCCTTGTGGACAAGTGACCTTGTGAACAGTGTGTCGAGCTGTCAAGTGTGTGTGTGTGTGTGTGTGTGTGTGTGTGTAGCTGTCGAACAGCCTTGTAAATTAATAGCAATATGTTTCGTTTCACACCCAAGGATGGCTGACCTATTTTTCAAATACAGGTCAGAGTGATGAGGCCAGGACAGGTCACCGGGGAAAAAATCTGAGTGATTATAATGGAGACTCATGCAGTGAATCGATGACCAGCACTGGTGTCAGCTGGAAATATTCTGCTTTCCAACGTGAAGAGCGAGTTATTCAGTTAAATAAAACGTTCAAAAAATACACAGATCAGCCAGAACATTAAAACCACTGACAGGTGAACATGGTTTACGTGCAGTGGCACCCCCCGTCCAGATGTGGGCAGCAGAAAATGTGGTATTTCATCCCAACTTTCTGTAAAGAAATGTATTTGTGGGCGGAGCATGGATGGCTTAGTATAACTGACCTTAAAATACACCGATTGGCCATAAAATTAACACCACCTGCTTAATATTGAGTCCCCCTAATGCTGCTGAAACAGCTCAGACTGTGGTGCACTGTGTGTTCGGACCCCTTTTTATCAAAGTCAGCATCACTTTTTACAACCACAGATGCCTGTGGCACCACCGGGGGTCAAACTCCCGAGGACAGGCCCAACGCCCAAAAACTCCCCTGCATTCGGGTCGCGTGGGTATGCGTTGGTGTTATTATCAGAGCTTTATTTGCACTTCACCGTGGATCAAACCTACACCCGCAATCCCAATTACAGCAGAGAGGAGGCCAATCAATTACAACGTGCGCTCGTCCACTGCTCGCTCATGAGAACGGGAATTAATCTGCTTCACACATTAAGCAGGCTGGGCGGAGAGCGTGGCTGCAGAGGCCTGCGGCGGGGCTGGAATTAATAACGCTCAATTTGAAACAAGCTCAAGGTTTTAGTTTTCGCACGGCACAAGCCGGCCTGCCACAGAAGCGTGAGATGTGCAGTGCCGTTCGAGTATCAGCTGAGAGAGATTGGACACTGAGGCAACGAACCAGGTTCAGGATCAGGGCTGGGTTGTTTTTTTTGTTTGTTTGTTTGTTTGTGTGTTTTTTTCCGTTTTTTTCACAGTGCACGTGCCCATGATTTGATGGCACAATGCCCAAAGGGCCCTGTTAGCTTTTTATGTGTTATCTGTTTGATGACATGCAGAAAGGGCTGTTGCTATGCTATGGAGTAATATTTTTAAACCCCCCCCAAAAAATGTAGCTTTTTTCCCCCATTTTTCATGGTACACGTGCACATGATTTGGTGGCATGTTGTCCAAACAGCCCTGTTATTGTCGTTTTATGTATTTATTTGTTTTGCTTGATGTACACAAGGGCTGCTCGTTGGTTTGTTTGTTTAAATAATTTCTTTGATCTCACATATATATGTGCACAATAAGTGAAAGTGACTGATTTTACATTGTGAACACACTCCGAGCACCACAACGAAATGTGACTTCTGCATTTAATCCATCACACGTGCACACATGGAGCAGCTTGCTCAAGGGTACCTCAGTAGTGCCCGGGCCGGGACTCGAACCTGCGACCTTCAGGTCCCAAAGGCAGCGTCCTA
>JBBPDA010137401.1:0-21925 GCA_037974385.1 Arnoldichthys spilopterus
AAAGACATGAGTTTACCTGTGGGCGCCTGCTTGGGGTTCTTGGTCATAGCACATGTAGAGCAAGACTTGACATATAACTCTACTTCTTGCCTCATCTTAGACCACCAAAACCGTTCCGATATCAGGTCGTATGTCTTTGTAATGCCTGGATGTCCCGAAACTCTGCTGGAATGCACCCACCTTATCAATTTATCTCTTATTGAACCAGGTACATATGTCTTCTCCTGTGGACACTCAGGTGGTGCTGGTTCCACCCTTGTTTCCCGTTCTATCTCCTCCTCTATCTCCCACCGAATTGGAGCCAAAAACAATGCTGGAGGTAGAATGGGTTGAGGACTCTCCTCTCTGGGGGTTCCAGAGAGAGCGTCAGCCTTTCCGTTCTTCGAACCTGGCCTGTATGAGATTGAGAATTGAAATCGGGTGAAAAACAGAGCCCACCTGGCTTGTTGGGGGTTAAGTCGTCAAGCTGAATGTAAAAATTCTAAATTCTTGTGGTCCGTAGGCACAATTAAAGGTACTTTGGATCCCTCTAGCCAATGTCGCCATTCTTCAAGAGCCAGTTTTATGGCTAGCAATTCCCTGTTACCCACGTCATAATTTCTCTCAGTTGGGGAAAGTTTCTTGGAAAAAAATGCACAGGGATACAGCTTCTCAGGCTCCCCCTGTCTTTGTGACAATATTGCCCCAACTTAACTTCTACCTCTGAAGCATCTACCTCCACCACAAATTGCTGGGATGGATCTGGATGCTTAAGGATGGGGGCTGTAGTAAATCTGGTCTTTAACTCCAGAAATGCTCTCTCCGCTTCCTCTCCCCAACCGAGCTTCTGAGCTCCACCTTTGGGTTTTCTCAACATGGCAGTCAAAGGCACTGCAACAGAACTGAAGCTTTTGATAAACCTGCGATAGAAGTTGGCAAAACCTAAAAATCTCTGTAACTGTTTTACAGTGGTTGGTTTCTCCCACTCCGTGACCGCACTGACCTTGGTCGGATCCATCTGTACTCCCTTCGCACTGATCACATATCCCAGGAACTGCACCACCTCCTGATGAAACTCGCACTTTTCAGCTTTCACAAAAAGCTGATTCTCTAGAAGCCTTCTCAGGACTGACCTCACGTGCCGTACATGGGTTTCCTTGTCAGGAGAAAAAATCAACAAGTCATCAATGTAGGAAATGACATATTTGCCCAACATGTCTCGTAATGTCTCATTCATGAATGACTGAAAGACCAACGGGGCTAGCGAAAGTCCACCAGGTACTCGTAATGACCATTTGTTGTTGAGAAAGCAGTTTTCCATTCCTCGCCAGGTTTCAGGCAAAGAAGATTATAGGCACTTCGGAGATCTAACTTTGTAAAAGTTGTAGCACCCCTTAATTGCTCCAAGGCGGCTGGCACCAGTGGCAAGGGATAGGTAAATGGCTTTATTACTGCATTTAACCCGCGAAAGATGATGCATGGTCAGAGACCCCCTTCCTTCTTCTTCACAAAAAAGAAACCTGCTGAGGCTGAAGAGGTAGAAGGACGTATTTAGCCAATTCTTAAAGCTTCTTGGATATATTGTTCCATTGCCTCTGTCTTGACATGGGACAATGGATAGGTACGGCAGCGAGGTGGAGAGCATCCCGGCATTCGCTCGATTACGCAATCACTCTCTCGGTTAGGGGGAAGCTGGGTTGCCCTCTGTTTACTAAAAACCTCCATCAAATCTGCATAGTCAGAAGGAATCTCTGGCGCTACTCTCATTTCTGGACTCTCTATGCTGGTTGCCGCACAAGGAAGTTGCAGGCAATTTGTTCTGCAAAAATGGGACCAGGAAACAATCTCTGATGTTGACCAGGAAATCACAGGATTATGTTTCCTTAACCATGGTAGCCCCAAAACGATCTTGTGCAAAGCTGATGAGATGACAAAAAATTGAATCTCCTCCTGGTGCACCGCTCCTATCATTATGCGGACTGGTTTCGTACTATGGCTAACTCCTCCACTACTCAAAGGGGTACCATCAAGGGCTAAAATAGCCAGCGGGGTCTCCAACTCTTCATAAGGAATTCTCAATTCCCTTGCAGTCCTATATAGTAATAAAATTTCCCGCCGCTCCCGAATCTACGAAGGCTGTAAGCACAGAATGAGCTGGTTGATTACAAAATATGATGGGAACCATGAGAGGCTTGGTGAAAACAGTGGTAAACGTTTGGCTTACCTCCTGTGTTTTCGGAGCTTTGTCTGCTTTGACCGGCTGGAGCGTACATTCCTTGACAAAATGCCCAGCCTCTCCACAGTAATGACATAAACCCAAACGCCTTCTCCTTTCTCTCTCCCTAGGTGTCAACTGTGTAGACCCGAGCTGCATAGGTTCCTCCTCGGAAAGCGGACCGGGAAAATAATGCGCGACCGCTCTGTTCCTCCTTGGTTGTCTACGCTCTCGAATTAGACAGTCTAATTTGATGGCCATTTCAATCAAAGAGTCAAGGGACTTCTCCTCGTCTCGACAAGCCAGCTCAGTTTTAATCTCCTCTGGAACTCTCCAAAACGCCGAAATCAACGAGGGCTCATTCCATCCGCTTCCGGCAGCAAAAACGCGAAACTCCAGAGCATAATCAAACGTAGTGCAATTCCCCTGGGAAACCTTCAATAATTTTTCTCCGATATCTTTTCCCTTGTGAGGGTGGTCAAAAACAGCCTGAAAGCTTGCTACAAATTCCGGGTACCTCTTATTGTCTAAGTTAGCCCCTGCCCATACCGCGGTGGCCCAGTCCAACGCTCTTCTGGTAAGTAATGATAAGAGTACGGAAATTTTCTGGCGATCTGATTCATTTGGGAATTGTGCCAAATACTGGGAAACTTGAAACAAGAATCCTCTACATTTGTTTGGGTTTCCTTCTAACTTCTCGGGTTTCACAAGTCTCCCTTCTACATTTGCCCCTCGAAGGGAACTTGCTGTGCTCTCCTGGAAAATCTGGACTGGACTCATCCCAGTGGTAGGTTGACTGGTGCTGGAGGAGGGCTGAGGAGGAGAAAGAGAGGGCCGCTGCAAGGCAGAGGTGAGTTCGGTAACACACGACCGTAATTGGTGAAGTTCTAGGTGGTGCTCACCTAAAACTCGTCCCTGCTCCATGAGGGCTTTGAGAACTTTCTCCATTCCACCGTTCCTCCCTTCTGGGCTACTTGCGGTGTCCATAGAGAGGCGAGATCTTCTGTAATGATAATACTGAGGAGAGGACACCAGTGCAAGTAACTGGTAATTTAATAACAAGTCCAGATCAGAAACAAGTGACCAGGGCAAACGGAATCCTCAAAGACAGAGCCAAAATCAGAGTCAAGAACAGGTAAGGGTCAAAAATCACAGCAAATAGGTATATCCGAGACAAGGGCAGTACACAAAAATCAGGGTCAAGAAAAAGGGGTAAAAAAATACCAGAAAATCCAAAATAACAGAGAAATGCTCAGAGACGTAGTAAAGTACGACACCTCGCACTGAATGTGCGTGTGTCCACACTTTTTAACTCTGTCCTGATTAACCCCCACCAGTTCCACCAGGGGGGGGGGGAGAGGCGGAACCGGAAATGCTTTAGAATTCAGGAGATACCGACCAGCCTTGCCCACCAGGGGGAGCCCTTGGCTCCCTTACACTAGTGTGAAATTCCTGGTTTGTAACGTATATGTATTTGATTAATTTTGTGTGATTACTGAAGGCAGAGTTTGGTTTGAATGTGGGATTACATGGTTTTGAGTGGAGAGTTTGTTTTTGACCTGAACAGTGGAAGTTTCAGTAGTTGCGTGAGCAGTTAAGGATTTGTGTTTAGAGTTTTAGGAAATTGAGGGCTAATTTAAAGAAATGTGTTTTAGCAATCAAAAAAAAAACTGTAAAACCTCACAACACCATTTATTTTATTATTTGTAAGAAGAAATTGCCCCTTACTGTGACATACATGCCCCTCATGTTTTCCATGTGTCTGTGTTTTGGTTGTCCTCGTGTTCATCTAGCCATGCCCCTGTCAGCTGTTTCACGTTCCTAGTCACAGGTGGAGGTCATCTATGTTCATTATTTAAACCCCATGTTTTGTGCAGTCTGTGTTGGTCAACTGTTGTGTCTCCATTTTTCCTGTTCCTGTCGTAGTTTTGTTTCGTGTTTGTGACCTGTTTGTTTTCTCTTTAAAATAAATCTTTATTTATATTTCAAAGCTTGCGCATACTTCCTACATCATTGCAGAAACGTTACATTTACACAGTGCAGTAATAAACATAAACTAATAGATCCTGAGAAATGGTCCAAAAATAAAGTGTTGTTAAAGTAGCAAACATTTTTTTGCTGCCTCTGTTACCCTTAGAGAAACAGGAGGTCTTGCTCTGACCTCAGTGATGATTTAATAACAAACTGAAAGTCTAGTGAAATATAATAAATGCCTCTTGATTGGTAAAGGCTAAGAGACTGAAGAAAACCAGGACAGGATGAACAGCAACTTCACCTGTGGGAGAAAGCAGAGGGAATGGCGAAAGGGAAGAGAGAGATGGTCATGCCCAGGTCACTGATGGACAAGTTCACAATGAAAAACTCCGCTGGCTTTAGGGAGGACTTCTTACGATATGCCACGAGCAACAAGACAGTGTTTCCCATCAGAGAGAACACACCTGAGAGAGAAAGAGAGAGAGAAAGAGAAGTATGTCACACAGAAAATAATAATAGTCACGGGCAAGAACCTTCTTGCTTTGAGGCAACATTAATAATCACTGCAACACCATGCTGCCCTTTCTCTCTCAGTCCTTTATTTATTTTACTAACATAAGTTTTATGAACTCTGAACCCAATATGTGATATTTCAGTTTTTCTTTTTTAATATATCTGCAACAATTTCAAAAATTCTTTTTTTGTCTGTCAATATGGGGTGCTGTGTGTACATTAATGAGGGGGAAAAATAATTAAAATGATTTTAGCAAATGGCTGCAATATGACAAAAAGTGAAAAAATTGAAGGGGGTCTGAATACTTTCTGTACCCACTGTATATCTATATTCAGAGTCTATTTCTGTCTCTTTCCTTTTGTGGTATCAGTCAGTATCTTGAACAAAGAAATGTGCAAGGCAGCTGAGGTGTGTGTGGGTAGCTGCATGTGGGAATGTGTGTCTCTTTGAAGGGAAACATAATGTCATTGTGAGCTTTAAGTGCATCTTTTGTGGGGAGGAGCTTTAAACAACTGGGTTTGAAAGTGGAAGAATAAAGAGTTTATGTGCCAGTAGAAGGGACTAAAGTAGAGCAGACAAATACTGACAGGCTTCATGTAATACCTCATTGTTGAGGAATCTTTGTCATTTTGAATTAAATATCTGTAATTGAAGTTGAATGAGAGCAGAGAGGATGCTGGTGTTGTTTGTTCGCCACTTCTCTTTCTTTCCTTCTTTCTTCTTTCTCTCTGGACTTTGGATCCTGTGTTTTTATTGACATTTTATACTGGTGGGAAAGCCAGGTAGCTAGGCACCTACCTGCTTCTGGACTTTGGGTCCTGGGTTTTTTGTCGACATTTTGTCGACTTTTTACCGGGAAAGCTGGGTAGCTAGGCACCCACCTCGACTTCCTGTTGTAAATCTTGCTCCACCTGGTAAAGGGCTCCAGCTGTCAGTCTTGTTCCACCAGGAAAAGGCTCTCTGGATCCAATCATCATATCGCCTTGACAGTTTATGTATCATAGCCCTTTCACCACCATTGCCGGTACTTGATGCTGTCTGGCTGGCATCCATCCTTGGTCAGTATGGCGTTCAGCTATTCTAGTGCACCGACTAACTCCTCTGACTTAATTCCGCAACCTGTCCTGGAATTAACATCCCCATCATTAAAGAACTTGGACTCCTTCACAGTCCTCGTTACATTCATAGAGGCTCTGGTGGAAAGTTCGTTTTCCATAACCAACTAAGCTGCTCTGCTAATAACATTCCATCTCTCTGGTCATCCGCCATACATCTGACGTGTCATCAGAGCACCATTGTTCCAGCTACCATCAACACTGAAAGTATTGTAAGATCTCTGCACTCCAGTATGGGAGTAATAGAAAGAAACATCACAAGATACCCACATCCAAGGCTGGATGTATTTCATGGAGTGGACTCTAGCTTGGTGTTTTACGAGCTGTACAGAGATTTACCCCACAGTCCCTGGTCAAATTTGAACTGTTCAACATTCAATCCATCAGCAATAAATCCAGACTGATTGAGGAACACATAATTGAAAAAGGACTTGATTTCATATGTCATACAGAAACCTGGCACCAACCAGAGGTTTACTCTGCCCTAAATGAAGCCTGTCCACCTGGCTACAGTTATTTGGAGGCAGCTTGCAGCACTGGGCATGGGGGTGGCCTAGCTATCATCCACTGGCAGGACCTGGGGTTCTCCCCTATCTCGTTACCTGCAACATCTTCCTGCAAGTGCCTTGCATTTAAATGTAAGCCCCCCTTTCCCATGACTCTTCTCCTTATATACCAACCCCCAAAACCCAACTCTGCCTTTATCCCAGAGATGTCTGATCTCCTCACAACACTTGCTAATATTGGCAGCACTACCTCTGCCAATATTATAATCCTAGGAGATATTCATGTTGATGCTCCCTCATCTTATCTCACTACTGATTTCCTCCAGCAGCTAGATTGCCTCAATTTAAAACATGTTGATGTCCCAACACATTACAGGGGTCACACACTCAACCTGGTCATCTCAGACTTTGTCCCCATCAGTAACTTACAGGTATATGATCTTGTTTCAGATCACAAGGTAGTATCAGTGGAGCTGCCCTTTCTTTCCCCCCCACACAAAACCAAAGTGACAGATTCATTTCAGAAATCTGAAGAACATCAATGTGGATGCCCTGGCCCTGGACCTTTTTATGAAAAATGAGAGCAGCTGGGCGTGTTTTTGAGCGACGGCTCAAGGCCTCTGGGCTGGCCATTCACAAACAGGCTTACAGGAAACACAACAGGGCGTATGCAGAAGCTCTGAGGGTTGCACGGTCCAGGTTTAATTCCTGAACATCATCAACAACAGCCCCAGGAACTCCAAAAAACTTTTTTCAACTATAAATCACCTTCTCAAACCTCTTTCACCCTCCCACTCTAAGGCCACCGAGGAAAGGTACAACATCTACATCACTTTTTTCAAACAAAAAGTTGATAACATCCACTTACACCTCTCCACTATGTTTATCCTGCCCACAACCAGTCCTGGAATTAACATCCCCATCATTAAAGAACTTGGAATCCTTTGCGGTCCTCGTTACATTCATAGAGGCTTTCTTGACACCCATATCAAACACCTCTGTAAGACATCATTTTATTACCTTAAGAACATTGCCAAACTCTGCCCAACATCATTGCTAAAATATAAAGTTCAATACAAAAACATGCATTATTATTATTATTTTTTAAAAAATTATTATTATTATTATTATTATTATTATTATTATTATTATTATTATTATGTATTATTATTATTATTGTTATTAATTATTATTATTATTATTATTAACTTGTACTTAATGGCCATAAATGATTAAATATTGAAATAACTAAAATAATTAATAAAAGGGAAATATCTTACTACTGCAGAGCACTGCCAATGCCAATATCACCATCATGAACAAGAGATACATAAATGCAGTTTTTGTAATTTACCAAAGATGGTGTATGCAGTCCCCAGGAGAAAGTCATACTCTTTGCTTATTGTTGAGACAAAGGTGACTTCAGAGGCATTTCCCATCTGCAAGAAACAGAGAGAGAAAAATAGAGATTGAAGATGTGTAATTAGAAAGCAGTATGCTCCTGTATTTTTCTAAGGAAACATAAAACTCCAGGTCTCAACTCTATTAGAAAGCATCGACAAGGTGAGAGGAAAAAGTATATAAAATAAATAAAATAATAATAATAATAATAATAAAGCAGTTTAGCCTCAGGACTATACACAGGTGTATCTCAGCCAGGCCTGCTTCACTTTAATGAGGTGCAAAACAAGGCTGTGAGAGCGAATTGTTTTTAACATTCCCAAAAAAATGAAAGGGTATCAAGTGATGAAAGAGCTATGTCTGTAATACTAGTAATACTATGAACTACCTAAAGAAGATTTATTTGTTTCAGTTGTCTGACAAAAGAACTGTCTCACTGTAGTTCCCTCATTTTCACTGACGGCAGTGTTTTACACCAAATTAGCACATTAATGTCACGATCTGTGGTGGGTGAGG
Source organism: Arnoldichthys spilopterus (assembly GCA_037974385.1). Taxonomy (NCBI): domain Eukaryota; kingdom Metazoa; phylum Chordata; class Actinopteri; order Characiformes; family Lepidarchidae; genus Arnoldichthys; species Arnoldichthys spilopterus. Next base: position 8,221 of record JBBPDA010137401.1, read on the forward strand.
AAGTAAGCACAGCTTCTGAGGTTAAATGGAGATTTATTTTAAAGAAGAAATAAACAAACATACACAAATTCTAGGCTTGATTGCTAAAACACACTTCTTTTAGTTAGGTCCCAAAACTCCAAACACAAATCCTTAACTGCTCACTCAGCTACTGAAACTTCCACTGTTCAGGTCAAAAACAAACTCTCCACTTAAAACCATGTGTCATGAATGGAGGTGAGTCTGGAAACCAGTGCGGTAAACAAAGAGTCTTTATTTGCGAAAACCATCAACACAGGAACCGGCACTCCGGTGCTCGGTAGGAGAAAGCCACGAGAGGAGCTCGGTGGCAACTGCCTTCGCTGGAGCTAGGCTCAGCTTAGTTCGTGTAAAGTTCTATACCGCATCCTTGAATGCTAGCGCTTAGCTAGACGCTTGCCCAACAGCAACAACCTGTTGCTGCACATTCAATACTGATCCTACTACTAGGTGCTTCCTAAGCAACACCCACCTGGTGCTGCTCGTTCGATACTGACCCTACAATCGTCGCCTTTCAATGGCATACAACGAGTATCCTCCATGCTCTCCCCGTGTCCCGGCCCTGCCTATATTGCCAGATGATGAGGGGTCAAACCAGCCGCACCTGGATTAGGTTGGCCCAGTTAGTACTCGGGAGATGGGGACCGGCGCAGTAGTCCCCCTTCCACTGCAGGAGCTCTTACCTGTTCCCTTACACCATGCAACCACACTCTGCCTTCGGTAAAATCTGCTTTCTACAGTAATCACACAAAAGGCATCAAATACATATACACTACAAGCCAGGAATTACATACTAGCAAGCTCAGTAAAAAAACATACCTCAAAAACCTGTAACTGCAATGAATAATGGCCCTTATGGTTTTCCCAAGAAAAAACTTTTTACATGACACACACAATATAAAGACACAACAGCATTTGTGTAATTCTTTATTTCAGTAATGTACTGTAGTCATAAGCCGAAACTGAGTAAAAAAGTAAATCAACAGTAAAATATGCAATGGATAAAGAACATAGAATGCAGAATATGAAATTACCAATATCAAATATCAATAACATTATTGTAACAAAACAAAACAAAACAAAAAAACACATTTATCCTGATTCAGCATCCTTTCTCTGGTCTGGATCATGCCATAAAGTCAAATCAACATCACAGGCTATATGAGCCGTAGCCAAACAGCAGGGGGAGGGAACCCTTTCTCTACCTTTAGGTCTCTGTAGTTAAATTTTTCAATACAAGTGAACTGACAGATGGTTCTTTTATCTAACAAGTGGAAGTTCTGATTGTTGTGTGAACAATTCTGATTGAGATTGAGAACAATCCTGGCTGTGTTTCTTTCTGGATAATTGTGTGCTCATTGGTTTCAAGCTGTGCTGACTTAAGTAAACCATACTGACTGCAAGTGCTTTCTGACTGAGCACATAGTGCAGGCATTGAAAGCTGAGTGGATTTGTGTGTTGCATTTTGCTTCAATAGTTCTAAGCAAGAAAAACTTTATTTGTTTTATTAGACAATCCTGAGGTTAAGGGTAAACATTGTTATTACCTGGGTGTCACCAGCGAAGGCAGGGCAGCAAGAAATGGGAAGTGGAAAAGGAGGGGCAGGGGTTCATTAAATTAAAAGGAAGAAATGTCTACTTATCTGGTCAGAGGCTAAAAGCAGGTGCTTAAGAAATGATGTGTGGCAACCGTTCTTAATCATTTCACACAAGACAAAAGTCATGAGCTCCTTTTTTATGCCAGTAAATTTAATTAAGATATTTATTTTGTAAAGGGGGTTAGTTGCATTATTTGTAATAAGAAGTAGTGGTATTACACTATCATGTTACTTTCTAACTTTCAACACTTATAATTTTAAGTTTTATTATAAGCAAAATAATATATGGGTAAATGATTCCAGTCTAAAAAAAAATGTACAGTAAATACCCATGTGTTTTTTTATAAACCACATATATTGTATTTGAACACTGCTGTTAATGTAGAGATATAGATTATATATTCACAAAAACAAATGATCACATTTATTTCACACTGCTTTTTATTTTAATGGCTGTTATTATGCCCAAATACTGTATGTGAGAACAACTATAGTTGGTAAAGTGTATAGGATTTGGGTCTTGGAAGCAGGCGGAGGCGAAGGTTGTTTTACAAGTGTTTTTAATGTTTAAAGAAATTACAGACTATTGATTAAGCAAAAGACAACACAACACTAAGACATAACATATACTAAGGAAAAAACCAAGAAAACAAACCATAGACTGGGAGACATAACAAGGGTACGTGCAACAGAAAACCAACCAACACTAGGCAAATACTGAGTGACTATATACTGACACAAAACGAGGGACACCTGACAAAGGGAGGAGACGGGAAACGAGAACCAGGGCAAAGAGAAGGCGTGGCAACCAAAGAACACGGAACAGGGAAGCACATGGAAAAAAACACAGCAAACACTGACAAGGGGCACATGGCCAGGCAAAACAACAGAAACCCTTATATAAAGTTAAAGCATAACTATTTAAAGCCAGATTACTTAAATGATTTTGTGTTAAAATGTTGAATGATTTCTGAATTAGGGCATTTCATATAAATAAATTAAACTTACAGGTGTTTACATTCATTAAAGACTTTTACTGTTAATCGAAAGTTTTTGTGTAAAGCACTTGCAGTAAGACTTTCTTGCTGGTTTAATTACAGATTTTATTATAGTGTAGTGTATATAGGTGTCATAAATATGTTTTAAAGCCCTTAGACCAGGGGTGTCAAACTCCAGTCCTGGATGCCCAGTGTCCAGCACAGTTTGATGATGTCCCTGCTCAAACACACCTGATTCAACTTCTTAAACCTCTGAAGTGCCAGGTTTGGTGAGTGTGTTTAAGGAAGGGAAGTACTAAGTAGTGCTAGACAACAGCCCTCCAGGGCCAGAGTTTGACACCCCTGGTCTAAGGGCATTAAAACAGTTTTGCTTCTTCCTGACAGAACAGAACACTGATGGAATGTGGTGGAATCTCTAAACAGGATCTACTGACTTGTGAGTTGGATTGACTTTAAAATGTTGTGGCTTAGAAAAATTAAACAACCAAAAATTACAGTTTGTGAGTCACCACACTGACACTGTCAAGGCAAGAGTGCAGAGTAATGGAGCAGTTAGAGGAGACACACACTGTACATATGAGTGATAGTTCCTGTAAAATGGCTTTTTCTCCCATTGAATCTGTCACTTGGGATGCCTTATTGACCTCCATGCCTGTGAGAATATTTTATTTAAAAGCTGTTTAGTTGATGTTTGTGTGCTGTCTAAACCTTTCCCAGGTTTTTTCCTCCCAAGTGTTACTTGTAGTTCCCATCAAATAGCTGCTTTGGGCTCAATCAGTCCTTCATTAGATGAATTCAGGTGCTGCTGATGGAGTTTCACACATCCATGCAATAACTGGAGGCATTGAACAGAAATCTGGAGCCAAACCTGGGTTTTCTAACCAGCTCACACAACATCAACTACTGTTCACAATTAACAGCTCATCGTCATTCTTTTTACTGCTTTCTTGTTGGTTTGAATTGACTCTAATGTTAACTTGTGTTTTTGCTGTAGAAAAATACTGCTATGATAAATGAATGCATACAATGTTTGCTTAGGTGCCTAAGACTTTTGCTTAGACAGATAAAGTGTTTGTGGGATTGTAGGAAGTTAAAGACTATAACAAGAGTCTCTGTCAGGGAAATGAATAATATATGTAAAGACAATTTTAATCCATAAGTCCATCACTGAAAAAAAGCATTTTATAATAAAAAATAACAATAAAAAATTTGATGTGTGGATTAAAATGGGTGGTTACTGGAGGAATACAAGTGACAGAGAGAGAGAGAGAGAGAGAGAGAGAGAAAGAGAGAGAGAAAGAACCATGAATTTAAGAAGATATATAAGAAGTATATCACATCCCTCACAGTATGTGTGTGTGTGATTCAGAGAAATCAGACTATGATTTAATAATAGAAAATAATAATACTAATATAAACCTAGCATGTTGTTAGCTGCATGCTAGCTTAAGCCTTCCTGCCATATCCTTTCTTTTCTATCCAGACAGATGGAGGTGTTAGTGATAAAAAAAAAATACCTGTAACTAGACTGTGTGCCACTGAGAAAAAAAAATCCATTAGTATCCAGAGGAAAAAAATTCCATCAAGCAGAATTTCCTCCAGTGTCAGCAAATTTAAAATGCAAGAAGAAAAATGATAGGAGCTATGGGCAGTCATCCATGTTTAACAGTTTACCAGATTAAAAACACATGCAGTATATCTAAAGCACACTAAAGTGCAATATTGAGGATTTGGGGGAAACTTTGAGCTTGAAAAAGAAAATTAGTTAACTATTGAAGACAAAAAGAGAAAGCCTTTATTAGCATATGGCTACATGACGCTTGTTTTGACCAACTACCTTCTTCAGGGCATGCTGAACAAAAACAGGTGTGCTCACTACATTAACAATATCAAATGACTACACCACACACACAAACAAACACACAGGGTCAGTGGTTAGTGCTCAGTGCCTGTCAAAAGTGGAAGGTGAACTGGAGCCCAAGATCTATTGATGCATGTAGGGAGTGAAGACTAACCCCATCTGGTCCAGTCATACAGAGGACATACTGTAGCACAAAAAGTGAATGCTAAATGATAAAAAGGGGTCAGGACACACAGTGCACCACCGTCAGAGTTGTTTTGGTGGCACAAAGAGGACCTACACAAAATTGGGTGGGTGGTTTTAATGTTATGGCTGATCAGTGTATATTTGTTTACATAAACATATTGATTGGCTTTCCAAGAAAAATAATGTCATCACACATAAACATATTAACATTTAGATACATAAATAAAAGGGTTCTTGGTAATACAGGGTTCTGCTTTCCTCTAATTTTGGAGCAGCTCAAATGTGTTTAGGTTGTTATTCTCCCATATTTTTCATCTTCCTTTTGCCTTGCTTTTCAAACAGCTGCTCATGTGCGGGAGAAGCCAATGAGGTGGTGTGACAATTCACATAGGATAACATGGTCAAACCGAATCACCTCTTGACATCTGGAATTAAAAAATCCACTCATCTGGGATAAAGAGTAAAACAATGGGGGCTGGTCTGGAATCTTCCAAGACTTTTGATTCTTTTTAAAATGCACTGATTAGCCATAACATTAACACCACCTGCCTAACATTGTGAAGGTCCATCTGACTGTGGTGCACAGTGTGTTCTGACACTTTTCTATCAGAGTCAGCATTTACTTACTAAGTTAGGAGTAGCTCTTATGTGGGATCAGACCAGACATTCTAGCCTTCAGTCCCCACATGCATTACTGAGCCTTTGGTTTTTTGAAGCAGAACCATAGATGAACTACACTGGTTCCTTAAAGAAACTTTTGATGAAAGGTTCATTAAAAAAATGATTTTTGTAAATGAGCAAATGAAGGTTCTTTCTAAAGTTTAATTAATCTACTTGTTATGAAAATGTTTAATAACAATAAAATGTTCCACTGTACATTAAAGTGAGAATGACTGAACTCTACCATGTGAATGTTGAGGCTCCCTTAAATTTACCCTCAAAGTGAAAAATATAAGCTTGGCTTGTAGACTGACAGGACTTGTAATCTGCACTGCAGCAAGCACTGTACAGCATAAGCCCTCAGAGGATTTGAACCAGAAAAAATACCTAAAGATCTGTGCAGGGCTGAAGCAAATGCTTGGAGTCAGTGCTAGCAATCTAATCTTCAATTATCTTCTCATGCCATGAGATGTCAGATCAACAAACTCCTGCTTTTCATCAGCAATATTCATTGTCATTCTTATTCATGAATGCAGCTTTGATTTCTTTTCTTCCCAAAACAGTCACCTCAGCCTCATCTTGTCAGCTAAGAAGTCTTGAGTTGGTCAAGTAAGTTGGACATAGCAGCTAACACACCATATAATGGAAGTCTGACTGCAATTGGTTTGACTGTGTATTATGAAGGTGCAAAATCTTTTTGAATAGAACTTTTTCCAGGAAATTACCTCTTATCCAGTTGCATAAGTTATTGATTATAGGATCCCCTTGGGTGCTTCACATGGTTAAAAGCCTGATTACTTAATCACCTGTTTTCTTTAGGTTATTCTCAATTGAAGGAGAAAGAAACAGTACACACTATAGCCCATTTCAACTGGAACCTTGTAATATTTGTAAAAACAAACAGAGCAACAATTAACTGCACAGGATTACAGATTACATCTAAAAAGATAAATGGGGGGGGGGGGTCTTTCCAGTGTCTGTGTTTTTTCTCTTTGTCTATTTCAACCTGTTACAACCACCCTAGGCAGGCCACAACAAAAAGGTTTCTCCCCAGCCTTCCGGCTTCCACAAAGCCAGACCAATTACAATAAGTCACAAAAAATTCCCAGGCATCAGGAGTGATCATAACAAATACACAACTTACCTAACCAGATCAAATAAAAGAAAACCCACCTATAACTTACCCTAACTTTCTAACAAACATAAGCAACATCCTCAATGAAAACTAACCTATACCCCTTACAAGCTTAGTGGAGCTCTGAATTTATGATAAAACCAAGAGGAGCGCAGAGTTGACTGGATGGATGGACACGTATACATGGCTTACATATCATTGCGTCTGATTTCAGATGACTTCTGATTTCTGACATCTCCACTATTTGACAGTGATCTTAACACTGAAAAGCTTTGGGGAAACTAACCCTTGTATGTATTTGGACAGGCTTACACTGAACTGTCAAACTTGGACAGGTTTCTCATGCAGGCTTTAGAAAAAGGAAAGGAAAAACAGTCAGAGTAGATTTGGAGATGATATCATGAAGCATAGAGGGCTCTTCTCACAGTCAGCTTATGTATCTCCCAAGTAGGTGGCTTTGATTTTGCTGGGCTTAAATTGTTCTTCTCTGCATAGCAGCCCACATCACAGCATCGGTTCCCCAGGATGAAACAACAGTAAGAAAGATGCACACTTCTTCATTTGTCTCCAGCTATGAGTTCAGCTGTTTGTCAAATTAGATAACTTTTGAGATTTAAAGCAAAAGTCCAGTTGCAACATCAAATGTTTCTAATTTTCCTTTTTCTCTCCGCTATCCTTTTCTTTCTCAATCATCTAATCTCCTATCTCTCTCTTTGTGTCTTTCTCTTTTTTATTTTCCCTTTTAATGCTATCCCTCTTTTACTTTCTCCCACGTTTTTATATGCTGAATTTTACTCCTGGAGGTACTGCCTACAGTGCCCACTAGGGGAATTAGTAAAGAAAAAGTGCAGTGAAAATGACTACTACTTTTTAAGTCACTAAACCCTCTCATATGAATACAGGTTGTTTCAAGTGTAAACACAGGCATCAGATATGCTAAACCTTTAAAAGTAGGGGCAAAGAAAAAAAAAACAGAACTGGACATGAAGACCTGTAGTATAAACACAGCAATAGGGTCATCTCAATGTTTCAGTCTGGACAGAAAATGTTTTGAAAAAAATAAACATAATTCAAAAATTGTGGGCATTTTGACATGAATACTGCCCTTTCTTGCCTAAATGTGACCACTGGTACTGAGATGAATAAACAGCCTGTTCAAGATCAGCATTTGTTCTGCCCTTTGAGAGCAGTTCATATATCGAATAACGATTTGCTAGCATTTCTCTAAAGCAGCTTAAAATGAATGTTGAGCCAGACGAGAACATAGCGCAACAAGATAAACAGTGAAAAACTGCCTTCCATGAATATTTGATACATACAATTTCCTCTTTGCATACCAAATTTTTGCAGTACAGAATGGGAGTGGAGTTCTCCATGAAGCAAACAGAAAGCAGCTAACAGACTATATGTGCATTTTGCCACCATCATATCAAAGGAATTTAACTTAATTTGATCTCTTTGTATTGTTATTTTAACAGTATTTGTAAATGAATAAATAAATAAATATGTAATTTATCATCTGGCCTTTACACTGTGTGAACATTGTTTGAAGAATAGACTAAATTAGTCTAATAGAATCAAAATGCCCAAATAGTCAAAAAGGACTTGGAATAAAATCTTGCTACATTATTATTTTTTTAAACTTTTCTTATAAAATGTAAATATTAGAGATTTTGAGGTTGTCTTAAGCAGGGCCATTTTAATGTAACTTGTCATTGTCATAGAATATGTTTACACAATTTCTGAATTTAATGGAGAATGGACCAACAGAAACATTTTGATTTCCAAAAATATTATTTTTATATCTTTTTTTAAATTATGCATTAAAACTTTTGTGTTCAAACTTTATACACATTTATGTTAGAAGTGCCTACATTAAAATAAATTATGTCCTCACATTTTATCTCATTCAGACATTTTATTGTAAATCTCTCAAGCTCTGAAAAAGGTTTTTTATTGAGTGGTAAACTATAAATTAAAACATTGTCTTGATTGTTTTTTTGTGTGGGTGGGGCAACTGATTACATGATCAAAGCCATTTATTTACTACTGCAGGACAATAACTGAATTATATCTTAAACCAATAAAAACTTTCACAACTAGCAAAATATTAAAAAAAAACATTATCTGTGTAATCTGAGAGGGTCCTGGTGAACCTTGGAAGTGCTTGATTTACTAGTGTGAGTGACTATTGATTCTCTGTAGTGCACCTGTGTAAGTCACTCTGGATAAGATAGCATGCCAAATACTGTAAATGACACATTTATTTCAAGCCTGTGCCTAAGATTTTTGATTTCTCCTTTAACTAGTTTCCCATCTAGACTAGTTTCATGTTTGTAGCTGCTTAATGTGGCAAATAAATCTTTTCTCATATCTGGGATTATATTTGTATATATGTTTGAATAAATGATTTCTTTATTTCCTTGGTGAAAGTGCACAGTTTTATTATAAACATAAAATGAAACATAAAATGTGCTGTAGTTTTTGCATCAGCAAAAAGACAAGATTGTGAGTTCAGTCCTCAGTGGTCCTGCAGCCATCGGTGACCAGTAGTCCAAGAAAGTGCAACTGGCCTCACTCTCTTTGGATGAGTAGGGTGGCACCTCCATCTCGACCATCACTAAACAACTGCTACCCATTACAGAGATCTATAGCAGACATAGCTAAATTGGTGGTTAGCGCTTTCCAAAGACATTTTGTAAACCAGGGCTCCTAAACTTTTGCGTAGAACTGTAAATGGGTTTGATAGTTTGATTTTTCTATTGTGGCATTTCAGAGAAAACAAAATGCAGTGTAATAGATGGCATTTCCTGTCTACAGATTCACATACACTGTCCTTCTCTCCTTGTCCAGCTGGCTATCTCCTCACTATACCTGACATTGCATGTCAGCTGCCACATGCAGCGTTTGGACACACATGTGTCTCACCTCTACTAAAGATTGACTGCTGCCCAGAGGCAGCCAATCAATAGAGGATATGGAGGACGAATTAAACTCATACTGAGAAAAAAATGTTAAAAAAGTGAAACTCCAGAACTACAAATTCACTCATTCTGTCTCCTTGACCCATAAGCAAAATCACTGTTGAAAAATGGCAGTGTCTAAGCCAACACTACAGTGCAGCAGTTTGAGCTTCTTTGTGCCTCTTTTATTTTCAACGTATGTTTTCTCTATTCTAAAACATGACAACTACATTTTCATGCAAGACATTCTTCTCCTGATAGATTGACTATCTATCATTCTGTGCATCCCATAACCTGAGAAGAACTAACATGGAATTAGTTTAATCTTTTTAGCTTTGGCATTTCATTTTAGAACAAAATAATCATGAAAAACAGAAGACCACTGTCTAATCAACTTTAGTTCCTCCACTTACAGATACTGGAAGTAAAGTAGTGACAGTAGTGTACTCATGTTCCTAGGATCCAATAATCACAGGGCCCTGTATTTCTAAGGTATCACATACAGATACACCGCCCAGCCATAAAATTAACACCACCTGCCTAATATTGAGTGTGTCCCTCATGCTGCTGAAACAGCTCTGACAGTGGTGCACTGTGTTTTCTGACACCTTTCTACCACAGTCAGCATTCACTTTTTGTGCTACAGATTAGGTGGGCTAGACTTTACCCCCCACATGCATCAGAGAGCCTTGGGTGCTTATGACCCAGGCTCCAGTTCCCAGATTTTGCTTCCCTGTAGCACTTTTGGTAGCTACTAACAACTGCATGCAGGGAACACCCCAAACAAGATGCTCTAAGTGAAAATGTCATCTAACCATTACAATTTGGTCCTCAAATCTCTCCAACACATCAGCTTCAAGAACAAACTCTTTACACTGTTGCCTAAAATATTTCCCTGTTATGACAAAACCAGCGTAACTCTTCTTTTTCTTTCTCTCTATCTCTCTCTTTTTTCTCCCTCTCTCTTTCTCTCCCCAAATCTTAGCCTCAGCAAACAAAACCTACATACACTTGCTGATCTTCACTATTTCAGCAAATGTCAAGTTGGATGGATAAGGCAATGCGGGGATTGAGAAGATGTGAAAAAGGGAGAGAGAACAAAAGAGGAAACAAGATTGCAGGGTGACACATCACGGATCAGCAAATTCTTGGAACGAACAATGTGTGCATTTGTGTTAGGGGCAGGAAAGTGATCAAATGCAGGTTCTTTGTTTTATGGACAGACTTGGACAGTGCCTTGTATCAATTACAGCCCCTTGGGAGACAAACTGAGGATGTACTATTCACAATCTCTGCAAACTGCTAAATGTTAGAAGAGTGAAGCAATCTGGAACAGTGGGCTAGAGGTCAGATGGGTGGGAAAGCTTTGAGGTTCATTTCTCCAATCCACAGTCAAGCACAATGGGGCAAATGAAGAGTATGAAGATAAATGGGTCAGTGGGCAAAAAAGCATCTGTTGGTGGACTGATAATGACAAAAAATCATGTTGGTCAGGTTGGTCAACTGCAGTTTTAGCGCTAGTATTAGCAAGAGAGTCTCTTAGGTACAATTTGGGAATTTGTTAGGAAGAATAGAATTCATTCTAATAATATTTCCAGTATACAGTGAACAGGTATAACATTAACACAACCTGCCTAGTATTGTGTAGATCCCCCTTATGCTACTGAAACTGACTCTGGTGCATTGTGTGGTCTGACACCTTTCTATCAGAATCAGCATGCATTTTTTAATCCACAGTAGCTGTGGGATCAAACCAGATGGGCTACCCTTAATCAATGAGCCTTTGGTGCCCATGACCCTTATACTGATTCACCAGTTGTCCTTCCTTAGGTCACTTTTGGGAGGCTCTAACTACTGCATACCTGGAACAGTCCACAAGACCTGCCATGTTTGAAATGCTCTGACTCAGTTCTCTAGACATCACAGTAAGGTTCTTGTCAGAGAACTAAATCCTTAGGCTTAGCCATTTTTCCTGCTTCAACTTCAAGAACTGATTGTTCACTTACTGCCTAATACCCCATGTGCCATTGTAATAAAATACATTATAAAAAAATATATAGTCAATTTTATTCACATTACATGTGAATTCGCAGTGGTGTTAATGTTATAGCTGTAATGCAAACGCAGCCATGAAAACAAAAGGTTTTAATAACGCAAAAAACAAATACTAAGAACATACATTGAGTCAAAAATACTAAGTACAATGACCGGGAGACATAGAAGCGGGACAACAGTTGACCAACAAGGGACTTCACAAAACATGGGGTTCAAATACTACACACTGACGAGGGACAGCTGAACACAGGGAGGAGATGGGGAACGAGGAGCAGGGTTAAGGCGGGGCAACACAAACACAAGGAAGGATACACGTGGCTATACCAACAAAACACACATGTAGACACAAGGGGCGTGGATGTTACAATAGCTAATCGGTGTATATTTTTACAGGAAGATTGGGTCTCATTCACCAAAAGTTTTTTATTCAGTTTGTTCTTGAGAAAGGTCCTAAGAAAGTCTACTTTTGATTCATGACCTCTTTTTAAACCACACAATTGTTGTTATAAAGATGGATTCTGTTGCCCTCATAAACTAGAACATATCCCACTTGATCCTAATTAACATTGGCTAAGGTGCAGAAATCACTGATTATTGAATGGTGTGGTTCCAGTAGTAAAATAAGTAAAATAAGTGATGTAAACTGAAGTGCTAATGTAGTGTGGACTTGTGTTAAAAGATAATGTTGTGTAAAAACAATATAAAAGAAAAGTTAAAAAACAACAAAAATGCTGAAAATAGTATTTTAATCTAAATATAATATTATACTATTAAATATATAATATTTTAAAATTGAAGAAAATGCAACATCCAGTTATTTTGCACAAACGTACATTTACAGCAACATTAAGCCCAGAAACTATGTATTTAATTACTTAATTTATTCATTTTTCTCTTCAATTAAGTAATGGCCAGTACAATCCACTAGCTAATGCCCCTAGTCACATGATACGACCAACACTGAAGCCAAGACATGTTAAGACCTCATCTTTTTGAAGTGTTGTTAATATAGTGTCACTAGACAGCTAAAATCACTTGGAAGAGAACATTAACCAGTTCTGTTAAGTCAGCTAAAAAACATCCATGCTGGTTAGCATCATGGTGAAATATGGGAGAGAGGGAGGCCAGAGGTTAAACTCACAAAATTTACAGAGCTCCACCACTTGGAAGCAGATTGGATTTATTCAGGCGTGCAGTGGATAAAGCCTAAGAGAAAACATCTGTTCATAATGCATGACCTCTTTTAAGTACATGTCTTATTATTATTTATTTTACTTAACAAAGAAAGACTTTAATAGACAGCTAGATTTGTAACTTAGCTAATGTAGCCACATTATTTGATTTGTTGTGTGTGATTTGTTTTTAGGTTTGGGTTGTAATGCAGTGCTCTACACTCATTAATCTATAGCCAACAGCCATTCATAAACCAACCCAGACTCAGTGTCTAGGTGAAAAAATCCCCATGTGCAAAGCTATGAGGTTTTTAGAGTTTGCCTGCTTTTGCACAGTTACAGGTTGCGACAAGTGATCAGTCTTTGTTTAGAGGCAGGTTTTAGTGGCTTTGTTGATTGATGTACTCGTAGGTGACAAATACTTAATGCATTTTTACTACAGTAGGTGACTGGCTATTTCCCCTTAAAGGATGTACTGGTCCTGATGTCTTTAATTGTGGTTATCTAAATGTGTGTGTGTGTGTGTGTGTGTGTGTGTGTGTGTGTGAGAGAAATATAGGGTGTAGATGAAATTAGAGAGATGGGACAAGACAGAAGCAAAGACAATGATTAAAAGAGAGAATTCCTGAATCATTTCTCTGAAATATGTACTCCCATTAAACTGAAATGCGTGTAAAGATGACCATACTAAATGTTTTCCAGCTGGGGAATTAATCTGGTCATGATTTATAATGCAAAAGAAATTCAGCTAAAGTGAGCCTAAGCTAAAAACAGCAGTTAAGTTCCTGGATAAAGTTATGCAGATTGTCTAATTTGTACTTTATCTACTAAATAGATTGATAAATAAAAGCATGAAAGAAAGTATGAATAAAGTAGAACTTTACTATAACAGTTTGCCACACTTTCTAAATGTAATTATACAATAGTTATTTATGGCCCAAAAGGGGCAGTAAGAGTTCTTTTTAAGTAAAAGGGAATCATTATACATACAGTGGTGTGAAAAACTATGTGCCCCCTTCCTGATTTCTTATTCTTTTGCATGTTTGTCACACAAAATGTT
>JBBPDA010137425.1:0-21920 GCA_037974385.1 Arnoldichthys spilopterus
ACTTCCTGCTCTACAGCACTGCTAATAATGCAGCAGGGGCTGTAGGAACAGTGTGATAGTGATATACAGCACTACTTCCTGCTCTACAGCGCTATGCTAATAATGCAGCAGAGGCTGTAGAAACAGTGTGTTCCAGCTCTACCCATATTCACACAGAGGGGTTTGTAGGTCATCAGCAGAAGATGGGGCTCCTGTGGGAACTGTTTGCATTATCCTTTAAGGCTTCACTTACTTCCATTGCTGCAGTGCTGGGGGAAAAGCCTGTTGTCTTTAAAATCTAAGTTTTATTTGTTTATTATGTATTTATTTTTTGTATACACTGACCTTTGTACAATTTAAGGCTATTAAATGTAATTAACCTGCTTAGATTACCAGTAATATTTTTTTAATGGTAGTGTATATGAATATATAAGTACTTGAAAATAGAAACAACAACCTAAATTGTGAAGAAAAAAGTCAGTCCATCTTCAGCTTTGGCCTTGTCAGTCAACAGGCCTGCAAATGTCATTATAGCTACTATCCAAAATGCTTCAGGTGACTGAAATGTATTAGTGCTTTCATAAACTACTCAAACGCCAACCATTGGTGGTATCATTATCACATATTTTTCACAACATGCAAATCCAATATAGTATTTTCTTTTAAAATAGTGTTTGATGTAAAACCTGCACAAGAATGTAATTACCACCAGCTAGTTGTCTTTCAAGCATTTTTAGCAGTGGTTTTATCAGAAAACAAAATATGAATGTCACAGATATGACTGGGGAGTCATTTAGCCCTTGAAACTCTTATAAATTAAATATCTTTGAAATATAGTTTTTTTAACATTTAATCTAAAACATCATATTGAAAATGTTTTAACCCATATTAGGATAAATATCTTAATTTCTTTTGCAAGATTTATTTGCTGACAATGGCTTAAAATAACAGAATTGAGTTTTTTAAGCATGAAATTAGCAAATACACAACAAGTTAACTTCTGTCCATGCTAATGGCTTTCTTTATTAAAAATAAGTAATTTACTTTTTATAATGTATAAGGTTGAATCATTTGGGATATTCCAGATATTTAACAATAGCAATTCACATAAATTTATGTTTTATATCCTATAGGAGACCACTAATAAAAACCATTTTACGTATGAAATGTTAATGAACTTACACATCAGTAGTAATGAGACCATTCTTAGTATTGAATAGGAATATTTTAAAGCAATGCATTGTAATGAAAGGCTGGGACAAACATAAATGCTTTTAAAAAAGTGATTCACTCTATGGTCAAAAATATCCGGACACTCCTCCTAATTACTGATATTGTGTCACATGTGTATCATGTGTATATATGTTTAAGCCACATCCATAACTAACAGGGGTATAAAGCTGAGCCAACACCCATGCAATTAAACACTGGCAGTAGAATGGGTTGTACTGAAAAAATCAATGACTTTAAACAGTCATAGCATGCCACATTTTCCACAAATCAGTTCATGACATTTTAGCAGAAAAATTAAGGAATTAGTAAATAATGAAACTAGTGATCTTGGTGATACTCACTTGATGTAGTAGGGAACGTTGTTGGGAGAAACAGAGCGTTCAAAAGGACTTTGTACAGAGGCTGTAAGGAGGACAAGCAATTTTGTTACTCGAATTATGCATTCAGTAAAGCCTGTTCTTGGATGGTTCTCCCATCACGCAAACCATTTCTACAGGACGTCACTACTTACGACATTATACATTATATTGAGGGTAATGTAGACACTGACACTGCATATCCTCGCTGTCCAGAGAAAACCACATATCTCAGTGTTTTATTTTATCACATTAATACACCATCTGATCTTTGCATTGTGTGAAACTCATGAAGAAAAGACCATTAAAAAAGTTCAAAAATCACGTTCTAAATCCTTTCCATTATCTTATACAGTATTAGAAGTAAGGAATGTTTTTTTGCCTGCTCCTTTTGGAGATACTTGTTTTTTCTTTGACAGCGAAGATACATAACCTTTTAGAATAAAAAAGCTTTCACCTTGTAGGAAATTTTGAGAATGGGGTCCTAAGTCTCTGTGGGCCTCTGTAAGCTGAGTCAGATGTCCTTCAATTGAGATCTAATGAAAAACATCAGAGGTTTAAAAAATGGAGCAACAGCCATTGGGAAAGAAAACAGTAGCTAGAGATGAAGGGTAAGCACAGAACCTTTAAAACAGGTCTAGCAGCACAGTTGTGATATGATATGTCCTTGACTTCCAACAGCTGAACACTGTGCTTTCACAGATGACTTTGTCACAACTTTTTTGCCGCTGTTGTGAGTTCAAATAATTTTTTGAGGCATTTGTTCAGAGATCCCTATCTTGCTTGTCATATTTTTCCTAAAATATGTGTCCTCCATCTCCATTCTCCGAAATATAGCACTATAATCTGTACCTGCAGAAGTCTCCATCGTGTATTGAGGTCATCAATTCTGTTCAGGTTCTCTGGCGAGAGTTGAATACCAGGACTTCGAAATGTAGAGGCCAGTTTGTTTACATGATTTACATTGTCCTGGATGGGAGCTATGTCTTCCTGGAATGCCTGTTTAATCAGAGAAAGTATAGTTATTTTAAGGCACAATTAAAGGACAATGTACCTGGGTAATAACAGTGTAACAGTCTTACCTTATATGGGCCTTAATACAGATCAAGCACAATTTAAAAACCAAAATAATTTTCATTCTTCCTACAAAGTAGTGCCATTATCTATAACTGCATACATTTTTATAAATTTATATAAGACAAAATCCTGAGCACCTTTGTTCGTTTCTATTTTAAACAATTAAAACAATTAATTATTACAATTACAGCCAATTGCACTGTTGCACACTATTATTTTAAAGTCTATCAAACTTTACTCCAAATCTACAATGCATGGTTCCAAATGAATTAAACCAACCTGACCAATTATCAAATACAAAATGTATGCAAAAACAAAGTAGTGTCTTTACAATTCTAAAGTCTTTTTATTAATCATAATAAGCCAGTTTTTATGAAATGTTTCCTTCATTATGTTATTGATATTAAATTATATTTCTTATATTTATATCCACAAATTCGAGTGAAGCATGGTGGTGGTAGTATCATGTTTTGGAGGGCAACTGGAAAACTCATTATAGACCCTTCCCATAGCACACATTATAGACTCTTCCACAAACAATTACACAGCTGGGTAAATTTTACCTAAGGTGAATGATGCAAAACATAAAATTGTAAGAGTGCGCCTACCAAACCCCACACATGAATCTATTGAATAGCTTGAGCAATTTTACCAAGAAAACAGGTGAAAAGAATCGGAAAACAGCAAAGACAGACAGCTGAGCAGCTGAAGACTTATATCAAGCAAGAAAGGACACAAATTCCAACTGCAACAGTTAGTTTCTTCAGCTCCCAAACAATTTTAAGTGTGTTGTAGGCATCAAATTATACATTTGTTAATACTTATAAAACACATTAACGTTGCTCAGTAAAAACACTGAAAGTGTTTTTTTGTAATTTTGTCAGTTAAAAAAGGTTTTAAAAAATTATAAAATCACAGTATTTTTTATACAAAATGTCTCAACTTTTCCAGGAGTTTGTACAAATTATTCCATTCTTGCACAAGAAGGTCTTATAGTCAATAGTCAATGGAATTAAAATGTTTATTTACGAATATGAAAGTTTGAAAAAACAACTGAAAAATTGTCTGGAATTAGGCGTTGGCTGTTTTGGGTACAGGAAATTCTGGAATCCTGTATACTACACCATAACCTGAATCTGAAAAATGTACTTTCCATCCTCCTTTGCCATTAATGGAGTTAGTGAAAGAGCTTTTAATGGGTTCTTTGGCATTTGTACAAGTACATCACTAATCTGCCCTAAATCAAACAATTCACTGTGCACTCAGTGCTTAACATAAAAGAATTCATTGTTCCAACTTCCCGTTTCATTCCATCCCTTAGCCCCATTTATCTCACTTCTGTGATGCAAAACACTAACCTTGACTATGGCTATTTGTTTGCTTAGATCGTCAATAAGCAAATCCCCAACTGGGTCCCAGGAGTTCTTCACCATCTCAGCTTGCTGAAGCTTGAAATCTAACTGGTCCTCTGCATCTTGAAGTTCCATTAGTCTCTCCAAAGCCAGTTCCAGCTGTTGCTGCCAGTCAGCTGCAGCTGTGCGAAGTTCCTTCCATCGCGTGGTTACATCTTCTGCCTCCTTGCGTAATATGCGCTCCACATTTTGAACTCTCTCCTCTGAGATTTGGGGAATACATAAAAAATGAGAAACAAATAATTGTCAGTTCAAGAAATACAATACAGTTGGTACAGTCTAGCTGGTATGAACTGGTTTCTATGGTAAAATAACAGTAATGAATTGCATGTTCTTCAGTAAAATCAGTAGGTGATTTGAGGGGGTGGCCATCCCTTTTGGCAGCAAAATGACCAAAATGCACTTCCCTTGTTTACCTGTAATCACATAGTGTGTATTAGTTGGTAGTGTGGGAGCAGGGTGGTGCTCCCAATGGCCATATATATACAGCACTGTGCAAAAGTCTTAGACATCTGTGCAAATACATTTATATGAACACAAGTTCACATTAGAATCAATGCAAACGAACAAGAAAGAGGTGAGAACAATAAGGATGAAGTGTTGTGGGCAAATAGTATTGATGTTGAGTGAGCTGTTAGAAGACACAGGTTTGGTTCCAGATTTCTCTTGCAGGGCTTTAGTCACTGCATGGATGTGTGTGAAGCTCCATCAGCACCTGATTTCATCTAATGAAGGACTTACTGAGTTCAAACCAGAGATTTTGACAGGAACTACAAATAATACTGGGTGTCCATAAGGAGGAGAGCTCTGGAAATGGTTATGCCAACACACTAACACACACAAATCATTGTTTACTGTATTAATTTTATTTCCTATTATTTTAATATTAATGTTTTATTTTTAAAGAAAGAGAGAAACACAGAGAGAGAAAGAGAGAAACACTGCCCAGATACACAGCTGTCAAAATCATTTTCTGAAGTGCTTAAGACTTTTGCACAGTACTATATATATATATATGTATATAGTGGTGCTTGAAAGTTTGTGAACCCTTTAAAATGCTCTGTATATTTATTTGAATGTGACCAAAAACATCATAAGTCCTAAAAGAAGATGAGGAAAACCTGGTTAAACAAATAAAACACAAATGATTATATTTATTAATGTATTTATTGAAAAAATGATCCAATAGCATTTGCGCATGTGGCAAAAAATGTGAAGTTATTAATAATATGTAGGATTAAAAATTAATCGGCTAAGAAATGTAGAAAATGTAGACTGACAGGCCTTAACAGCAAGTAGCCTAAAAGCATATTTGCCTCTTAGGCATAGCCATGAGTACGTTTAGACTGATCTTAGGCTTACCCAGTTAAATGGGCAAAAATATTTTTTCAGTTTTTGCTTTTCTGCTCTGATGCAGCAAAGGTCGTGTTGGTCACCCACTATTCCTTCACTGGTGGTCAGTTTCTGGCCCCAAGACACTGCTGGCTGGATATTTTTGGTTTGTGGGGGTTTTCAGTCCTGTAGTAACCCTGAAGCATTAAAAAATCTCTCTCTCACGAACACACTAATGTGCCATGATCATGACAATTCCACTGTTTTGCTGAGATCAATTCACCAACCAAATAATGCCTGTTCGATGGTGGTCCTGTCCTTATCACTAAAGAACGGATTAAAGGGGGCTAACAAATAATGCAGAGATGGAACAATGATTACAGATACAAGGTAGGTGGACCTAATAAAATGGCATGTAAATGTAACTTTTTTTGGCTAATAATAAATAAATAAATATAGAAATAAATTAATTAATTAAAAACTAATAAAATAAAATACACCAAATTAAAACAAAATAAAACAATAATAAAAACAATTATATTAAATAGTTACTATAAAAATCTTCAAATTTACCTCTGATCAAGAAAACAACTCTGTGAGTTATCTCAAGCTTCAGTTTTTCACGTCTATAGTTTTGGTCAGTTTTGCTTAAGACAATAATTAAACTATCCCTCTAGTGCTGTGGGACTGTGTGTCTTCGCATGTTCAACTTTTCAATGCGCAATTTATAAGCTCCAAACAGAGCTAACAATCCGTTTCCCTCCGCTGAGCTTACTAACATACCTCCAGCCAACCACATCTGATACGGTGTTGCTGATGGGGTGCTCCTGCCATGGTCCTGCCAGCCCTCTGAACCTGAACTACTTAGGAGGCACTTAAGCTTCTGCTGTGTTGTGGAAAACCTCACCTGTTCTAAAGACTTCAGTGAACAGTCAATCATTACCTGCCCCTTTGAAGTCTTGCCATAATATGTATGTATGAGGGCCACATACTGTATGAGAGCCTTATGATCTATTTTTCCCCTGACAATCTCGGACTCTCGTTATTAGTTATAGGTTTATCTCTGAATCCTCTGTTTCATCGCATTACGAGACATCACTATAAGGTCAGTGTCAAAGCAGCTCAGGTCCTTACCCATTGTTTCTGATTCCAGCAATCAACTTCAAGAACTGACTGTTCACTTGCTGCATAATGTATCCCACCCCCCTGACAGGTTCTATTGTAATGAAATAACTAGACAGTCAATGCTATTCACTTTACCTGTAAGTGGTGTTAATGTTAAGGCTGGTTGGTGTATGTAAGCCAGGGGAAAATGGGGGAAATTATGAATTTCCCCTTATGAATAATGCCCATTTACTGCAAAGCTAAAAATATCTGTGCATGGCTGTATAAATTTTGCTTTTAGGAAAAAAAGTAAAAAAAAAAGGTGCATTTGTTATTAAAACTATATTAGTTACATAATGATATGGAATTCAGTGAAATTGTGGTAGTATTGTTATTATTATTATAATATTTATTATTATTATTATTATTATTATTGTTATTATTATTATTATTACTAGTTCTAAAACAACAACGATAACAAATGAACATTTAAACCAAGCAATAGAAGTCAACATCAGTTTTAAAAATCTTAAATATCAAGGCAACAGTGTCCTGTATTCTGAAACTGACCACTAATGAGGGTGTAGAGGATGACCAACACAGACTAAGCTGGCTGTGAACAAGGTAAAGTGGGCTAACAAACACTGCAGAAAAACAGATGAGCTACAGTATGTAACTGTAAACTGCAAAGTGTACCTGTAGGGTCAGTGGAGCTGATAAAATGAACAGGTGAGTGCATGTTTAAGGCTAACATACCTAATAATGTAGCTTGTCAGTGTATTATGCTAACGCTAGCTAGCCAATGAAACTGAAGTAAACAATGTTGTGTCTTCACGATGAAAACATAATCTAACAGAATCTTTTCATTTTCACTTCAAAAGGAAAAAACATAGTTTCGTCATCTTAAAACAAAACATTCCCTACAGTCTGCTATCAAATAATTCCATATTTTAAATACATTTCCTTGTACACGTTAATATAAATATGCAAGTTATCTAAAAAAATGAAACCCCAAAATGTTCATGCAGTGATCCTAATAAAATTCCAGAATTAATTATAATTTAGCAATTCAGTACATATACTGAGATTAGATTTGCCCTATCAGCGGATAGGGATGGGTGGTGCTACAGGTGGAATCTTGGGGTTCTTGGGGTTCTTCTTACTCCAGGTTACTCAGATTTACTCTATGCAAACCATGTATTAGGTCACTTTTAGCATCTACTTCCCATTTATTTCAGTGCACGAGTGCGCCGCACAAATAACAAACCCAACTTCAATAATTTTACCTCCATAAACAGGACGTGTCTCCTCAATTCCCTGTGAAAGGAAAAGGTCATACCTCTTTGACCAAGCCTCTGTTTAGCTTCTTCACTGGGCATCTCGGTCAGAAAGGTCTTCACACTCTCAAGTGCTCCGTTGACTGATGGCTCTTTTGAACTCAGCTCCCTCCTAAAGGCCTATGGCATAAAAGGTTATTTTGTAGTTACAAGAATATTTACATTTATAAAATGCAAAATGACTTTTCCTTTTACAAAACATCTACATATATACATCATCACTGTCGGAGCAAGAACTTGTGCCCTTATTTTTGCTGTTTTTCTTTTTTTTTACATCATTCAGAAATATCCCCTGGAGTTTATGCTGCGTCAACATTTGTGCTAATAGAAATGTTCCAAAATGTATGATGTAATGTAAAATATCTGGTTACATTAATTTACACTGACAGGTGAAGTTTGTTCTAGCAGTGATAATGTACAACATTATAACAGCACATTTGAAAAATCCAGTGTTTCTGACTTACTGTTTTACTTTTTCCTTATTTTTTGCTTGCTAGACAATAACCTTACATTAAAAAAATCATACATTTAATATTTAATAAATAATTATATATATATATATATATATGTATATGTATATAAAATTCATTTTGTGTAATTAAGTGTGCAAAATTTGCCGCATCTTTATTTGAATAACAGCCTTCTTACATGTTCACCATACTTGTCTATTCATATTTTGTCACAATTGTAGGGAAGCAAGTGCAGCACTGAGTGATTTTAAGAATTATTAAATAAAACGAAAAACACAACTAAGAAACATAAACTACGAAAACAAACGATAAATAAAACCAAAACAGAGAACAATGGCAGAGTGACAACGACAAAGCTAGGGAACTCACTACAAAGGTACACATGAAAAGATCTGAATACTGACTCACGACAAAACGACAAGTTCGACAAACAACCAACAAGGACTAGGACATACACAGGAGGCTAAATAAGGACACAAATAAAAGACACCTGACACAGGGAGGAGATGGGAAACGAGGAACAGGTGTGAGGCGGGACTAGGGCGTGGCTAAAGACAACTGAGACTGGGAAGCACATGGAGAACCAAAACACAGACAGGACCACGTGGGACACCAGACGTCACATATTTATTCTAAGGTGACTGTAAAACTGCCAAGATCAATATTTTTTTTCAAGGATCAGGAAAATGTTTTGCACAGTACTATACATTCAGGCCATGACATGTTTTTGATTTAGATCTCAAATGCATTACTGCAAGGAAGCTCCTCCTGCATAATTACACCTAGATACACCATAGGAGAATGATCACAAAGGGCTTTAACGTGTGAAGGTTTGTTGATGATCAACCTTATGTGTGATCAGCTGCTGATGCACAGTTGGTACATCTCCCCCGACTGGTTTCTGTTGGTCCAACTCCTCCTTCTTGAGCTGTAGCCAGTGGAGCAGCTCCTGTAAGGACATGTGGAGATGCTTCCACTGCTCCATGCTGGCATCCAAGTGAGGCCTGAGGATGAGGGTAAAAAAAAATCAAGTCGAGGAAAACCTGTGATAGTAACTGAAGGGGGGCGGGGGTGCAGCCATCTGTGGCCAAGTGCGCAATTGACTCTGTGTAGGTGGCATGGACCTCCCTCTCTCCCATCACTCAGTGTGATGTTAACTAAACAAATGATGTTGTAAACAAACAAAATCTGCAGAAAAATAGATATTATTTAAATATTACATATTATATATTATACATTATTTTAATAGCGAATTATTCGTGTGAATTCATCGGCATAAACTTGTAAATGCGAAGACCTGTGACAAAAATTTCTAGCATTTCATAACTATTTTTTCAACAGTTTTCAATGGTAATAAATGTAACTTTATTAAAATATTGTTGCTATACTTCTACTCTAAATTTCAAGTAAAGCTTTTTTTTCTTCCAGATAAACATCCTGCAGTGTTTTGACAGACGTCCTTAAACAGCAGCTAGTTCAGTCAGAGTGCTGACATGAAGGGAAAACTACTGACTGACTGAAAGTTCCCGACTATTCCGCAGATTCAGAATCCAGATGAAAGTTTTACTCTTCGCTAACGGTTACTTCTACTCAAGCCTTTAGCCATAGCGCTTCTCCTTCTACTTTAGCTACATACTCATGTAGGTGTGACAGTATAGGTGAAAGTGAAGTGAAAGTGACTCTTTGTCATTGTTAACAGACCCTATCACACAAAGTGCACCACAACGAAATGTGACGTCTGCATTTAACCCATCACATGTGGAGCAGCAGGCAGCTAATAACAGCGTCCAGGGAGCAGTGCAGCAGGACAGTATCTTGCTCAAGGGTAACTCAGTGGTACCTGGGCCGGGACTTGAACCTACAACCCTCTGGTCATATGAGTAAATCCCTAATCATTAGGCTGCCACTGCCCTCTTCAGACAAAAATGTAAAAACGTGAAAATGTCAATGAAAAATCAGAGTAACTGAAAAAAAAAATTGACTTTTAAAATTGTATTATTTTATGATAAAAAAGTTTACATTATCAAAAACTTAATACTTAAAGCACTGAAACAAACTGAGCTAACTAGGGCTATTAATAAAAGAAAACCAGTATTCCTATACTTCAAAATGTAAGCGGGCTAGATAGCATGGTTTAGATGGCTGATAAATATAAAAATTTTCAAATAAATCTTACCTCATACTAATGACTTTTTTACGCAGGTCGTGCCACCGCTGTCCCATGTTGTCAAGCTGTTTTTGAAGCAGTGTGGCATCCTCTGAACCTTCCAGTGATGTCACTATACGTTGCCCATTTTCATCGAGTGAATGGTACATATCCGTGTGGGCATCAATCTCCAGCTGGAGATCCTGTAGAGATTATGAACATCACTAATGTAGCATCAATCCATAAGGAAGTCTATCCATACCTCCATCTTCTAAACCGCTTCTACCATTTCTAACATTAATACAGCATATATTTTTATTGTTATTTAAATGTATTATTATTATTATTTTTATTATTATCATCATCATTATTTGTATCATCATCATCATCATTAGTTTTATTAAGATTATCATCATCATCACCATTATTATTATTATTATTATTATTATTTTATTATTATTATTATTATCATCATTAGTTAGCTAGATGGCCTTATTCAGTTCCATCTCACACACACATTAGCCAAACTAAGAAAAATGAAAGATGTTTGCACACAATCCTGGACTTCCTCGAGGTGGGAACCGGAAACACAGTACTGTGCAAAAGTGTTAGACCCTTATGTGAATAGTGTTAAGCAAAAACACAAGTGAACATCAGAATCAGTGCAAACTAACAGTGCAGCAGTGAAAGAATGAAGATCTGTATGTGAACAGTAGCTGATGGTGTGTGAGCTGTTAGAAGAGCTTGGCTCCAGATTTCTCCTCCAGTCACTGCATGGATGTGTGTGAAGCTCCATCAGCACCTGGTTTCATCTAATGAAGCACTGATTGAGCCCAAACCAGTGATTTGATGGGAACTACAGTAATACTGGAAATGGTCAAACCAACACACTGACACATAACATCACTGTTTACTGTTTTACCGTTATATGTGTTTATTCTAATATAAGTGTTTTTTTTTGAGAAAACAGAAACACAGCTTTTAATGGCCATTTTCTCAGGCGCCTCAGACTTTTGCACAATAGTTATACCAAAAGACATTGACAATAAGTCTCCACGCGTATGTACTTACTCTACTCTATCTGTTAACATTCCCATTCAAATGAAACTGCAAACACACAGCAGTTACAGCATTAAAAGAAAAGAACAAGTCCAGACCTTAATGTGATATGTCTTCCTGTGTAACATTTCCACACAATGAGAGACACCAGATGGAAGCAGTAGCGCAGCAGTGGCTTTATTTCCCTGCCATGTGGACGTGTCTAAGATTAAATGGCGAAAGTACAGAAGGGAGAAGGGCAAAGTCGGAGACAGTGAGCAGTGAGAGAAGGTATTCTACTGCCATGTGTCTGCAGTCCACTGAATGCCTGTTGAGGCAGGCACACTGGAGCTGTTGTTCACAGAGAGTGTGGGCACCGCTGCTCGGGAAAGGGTCACCGCTGGTTTCGACGAGAACAGAAGCCTCACTTTACATCCCACAAGTTTGTCTGCCTCTTCATATTTAACTGTTTCTATGTGCCGTTGCCAAGTGCACATATCTGTCATTCCAGTTGCATGATGGCCCAGACAAAGGACTCACTTTTCACACCCCTCTTACTAACCCAAGAAGGTGGGCAGTGACTTGTTACATTTGCTCAGATACATGCAGTATAGAGTTGTATTTACACCCATCAGCCATAACATTAATACCACCTGCCTAATATCGAGTAGGTCCCTCATGCTGCTGAAACAGCTCTGACTGTGGTGCACTGAGTGTATAGCATGCATATACCCGTCAGTCATAACATTAACACCACTGACAGGTGAAGTGAATAACATTGACTCTAGTTATTTCATTACAATGGCGCCGCCTGTCAAGGGATGGGGTCTATCAAGCAGTAAGTGAACAGTCAAGTCTTGAAGTTGATGTGCTGGAAGCAAGACAAATGGAAGGGCATAAGGATATGAGCCACTTTGACAAGTGCCTGATTGTGATGACTAGGTGAGTCATCTCCAAAACAGCATGGCTGTTCCAGGTGTGCAGTAGTGATGCAAGGAAGGACAACTGGTGAATCAGTGACATTGGCACCCAAGGGTCACTGATACAGGTTTGGAAGGCTAGCCTGTCTGGTCCGATCCCACAGAGGAGCTACTGTGATTTAAAAAGTGAATGCTGACCTACTCAGTATTAGCCAGGTGGTGTAAATGGTATGGCTGATCGTTGTACGCGTAAACAGACAGACGCACATAAAAAATGTTGAATTTTTTAGAACTAAATTTTTTGTATCCTATACAGATAGGTAGGTTTAGTGTGACTGTGACACAACAGTGGAGTCAACCAGGGGAATCCAGCTGCACGGGAACCCAGGGGGAGGACTCAGTAGGTGCCCACTCAGGAGGTGGAGGGAGGGTCCTTACACTCAAGCCACATGCAAACAGATCTATTTATGCATCTGTTTTCTCGACACATTTCACGTATACCTGGCATGAATGTCCTTCTGTGTGAATGTAATAAAAACTGCTAACTAAGGCTTAGAGCACATGACCAAAAGGGAAGACCCAGGTAAAGAAAAGCTGGGGGATCAAACTGAAAAGTTGTGCTATTGCACTGTGTAGTTTTCTACACTTCAATGTTTTTACATAGGTACTTTATTACAACTGCCTATCAAATCCTCTTTTTTTAGAGTAGAGAAAAAACTTTAACAAATTTTAGTAAGTTAATGTAAAAAATGTCATTTTGGAGCATTTCTATCAATATGTTCATCATGTAATTTTTACATAGTATAATTAGCTTGAGCATTTTCAAATTATGTAAAAAAATTTAAAAAAGGAAACTTCAGCTACTTCTTTTAAAAGTCTTCATCCTTTGGAATGCGTCCAGACAACTTTGAAAAGCACAACAGTCATTTTTCTACCGCATTCCACATTTTAATAACTATGCAATAGGCTGACTGCAGTAACAGCATCCTTTATCACTTCTTTCTCTTCGATTTAGCCTTGACTCTTTCTGTCCTTGTCTATTTGCCATATGGTTTGTAATCTCTGTTCTAGTCCTGCATTAGGTCTCTGTCTACGTTCTCTGTGAACATTTGTGAGTTTTCAGTCTTTTTATTGTTTCAATGTTTCAGTTTCTTATTTTTGTGTTTATTCAACAAAGCTTATGTCTGATTCGTACATACATCCAGCCGTCCACTTGCATCATTACAGTGAAACAAATACTGCATTCTTAGCCACTCCCATTCAATTAAGTGTGGTTTATAGTTAATTTCTGTTGTAACACTCAACAAAAGTATTATGTGCAAAGGAATATTACTTTTGGCAAAATAATTTACGTTTCTTCTATATCTCCATACTCATAACTCCTGGTTAAGGTAAAGCTCAAGACACATTGCAAACATGTTTTTAAATCCTAGCAGCTCCGCCTTTGTACCTCTGCTAATAATAAGCATATAAATCTGCCACATTTGCTTAAGTAAATTTTTTTTTAAATAAGTAAAATAAGCGGAACAATAAGCACAAATATCAAAATCTGAGAAAATGTCCCGACAATAAACGTTTTTTTTTAATTCATATTTTTCTACTAAGTAAAAAATAAAGTGTTGTCAAATTCAACTATGTACTTACTTGCCATTGCTCTAGTAAGCGCCGCACTGTGGCTGGGTTTTCCATAAGCCGTTCCTTGTATGTAGCATCTTGCAAGACATTTGCGGTAGTTTCTGCCTCAGTTAACCAATTCATGAACTTTTCCAGGTCTATGGAAAAGTGTTGCAGGTGCCTCTGTCTAGCCTCCAGGTCCGCTTCCGTGTCCCCTACACTACAAAGGCAATACCACATTGTTCATTATGCAACTGAAACATGCACTGTCTAAACAAAAAGATTTTATAATTACAATTTTATAATTAAAATTCAAGTCACATATTCTTTACTTTAAAATACTTTATAAAGTCACTTTATAATCATTTTGGAACTGAGGAGACAAATTGTAGTAGTTTTACAATTGGAAATTGTGTCCATTCTTGCATGATATAAGACTTCAGCTGCTTCCACACAGCTGCTCTGTGGACTCATCTGACTATAGCACACGGTTCCACAGTCTATCAGTCCATCAAAGATGAGCTTGGGCCCAAAGAACTCACCAGCTTCTTCCTTGCATACTACTGAGGCAGGATCCATCCTTGCTTGCAAAGACTGAGTCTTTGATAGATGCTACTTTTATACTCAATTATGATACCTCATCTGCTACCAGTTAGTAATGTTAGTAGTGGAGCCTTTCAAACCAGTGTTACTTGAATATTCTGTGCACTTTTCATTCTTATTTTACCTCTGACTCAACTTTTCTTGAGTTTGTTGCAGCCATTCACTTTTACATTTTTGTATATTTACAAAATACAGTTAGGTTGGTCAGTAAAACTATTGCAATTTGTTTCTTTGTACTTTTGTCAGTTGAATAAAGATTTGTGTTTTTATTGCATTTTTGGAAAATATCCCAATTTTTCTGGAAATGGGGTTTATAACCCAAGACTATCAATGTCCTCTTGCAAGAAATTTAGTGTAAGAATGGTGGGGATAGTTCAGGTCCAGAAACTAAAAATCCTCCCCAGGATTTTGTTCTAACTTCCTAGAAAATCTCAGCAGCTGGTTTGACCTAAGTAGAGAAGCCAGGCAGATGAAATGAAATCCTGGGGAGGATTTGTACTCTCTGGACCCAAAATACCCTTGGTTGGAGGCACACTCTCTTGGGTGGTGTGGAAGACAAAACCTAGACAAAGAGTTCTTAAAACCAAAATACAGGAGGAGGCGTGTCCTGGAATTTGGGCAAGGCAGAACAAGCAGAAAAGGGCTACGCTTGTCAACTCTTCATTGCTGGATATAGGGGCGGCGGGCAAGCACTACATTTGTGCAAAGAGGAATCCACAAAAGAATGGAGATACAGAGAAGGAATTGATTGAACAAGATTCATATAAAGGGCTGACATATTGTAAAAAGTCCTTCCATATAGAATTAATTCCAAATTTAATACAAAGCTTTTCATTATAAATTATCATAATCAGTTAACAGCAATTAAGCAATTTAAGTAAAAAGTAGATTTTTAAAAAATATTTGCATATTATCTAAAAGATTGGCTGAGATCTCGATAAAACAAAGTACTTGTCTGTACTTAAAGAACAATAACCTCCAACTATGTAATTAGAACAAGAGTATAATTAGTCATTGTTCATTAGATTTAGTGCCAAAATCATTATTTGCACTCATCATACTCATGATGGTAATTTTTTAAATAGGGAACTTCTGTGCAAGCTCCAACTGCTACTATATGTTAGAAAACTTCATGGCATGTTGTGTAATGTGATAAGCTCTTGAGGTACTGTGATATATTTACATCTCACCCACCTTTAAGCTAAGTTCATTCATTCATTTATCAAAACTCTTCTTTCATTTCTGGAGGCTATCCCAGCTGACTACGGGCCCAAGGCAAGGTACACTCAGGACAGGAGGCCAACCCATCGAAGGGTAACATAGAGACAGGCCTGAGCTAAGTTTGATTTATTTATTGTTTTTCTTTGCCTTTCCAACATTTTACATTAAATTTGTCACTTTTGTTAAAAATATCTCTTAGACGGTTTCCTTAAAGAAAAATCCATATAAAACATATTCATCCTAATTTTTTAGCAATAAACTCACCGTTTCTTGATGTTGGCCCAAGCAACATTCATGCTTTCAGTCATCTGCTTGACCTTGCTTGTGTCGTCATCCGCATAAAGGGTCAGTAGTTTGTTCGCCAGTTCATTGGTCACATCCATTTGAGCTTGCCACTGCTGTACATTCTTAGCAAGTTTCTGCAAATCATACAAAAGATCATTCAAAGACAATCAGAACCGATGCATTTGCAGTAAGTGATATTGCTAAAAAAATAAAAATAACACAGTATTACATTTTGTGCTTCTTGGTTTCACTAACAGGCTCAAAATCTCCCCAGAGCTCCAAATATGATGTACTGGTTGAATGGTTTTATGTGTATAAAACAGCCATTATTCATTTTACATAGACATTTTACCTTTTCTCTGTATCTCTTCAACAGGTTATTTGTGTTTCTCTACCTTATATGCAAATTGCCTCTTTTTTGATTGGCTACCTAACATAACACTGTAATGTCATACACAAATAACCTGACAAACTATTGCAACCAACCTCTTAGTTTCAAAGTGAATATAAAGTATAATTTTACAAAGAACCAAAATGAGGCAAAAAAACCCATAAAAACAATGGAATCAACAACAAACAACTAAAAACCCTGATTTACCGAAATGGAAAAAATGGTCATCAAAGGGAAAAGGGGCCTAAAGCACCAACGCCCTCCAGCCTCCTGCATATGCATGTTAAACTCTTTTATTTAAGAAAAGTGTGGTTTTGCATGATTATATAGTCTCCTGTAGAAAGAAATTAGGGTCTATAAGAAATATGGCTTGTAAGAATATAGTATGAGCTTTTTGGACACAAACTTTAGTTAAACATTAGGGGACCAAACAATCCAATTAGATTAATAACGGTCATATGAACAGGAATTTTAGGGGACTAATTGAAAGCTATACTGTGAGGCATGGCCCCTCACCCCCACCTTTTTTATGCCGCAGGAATGGAAGGGACCTCCACTTGACCTTAGTGAGCAGCACAGCTCCTCATGCTGTTTGAAACGTGTGCAGTTAGGCCTAGTCCAACTCGTGGAAAAGTGAATACGCACTGAGCGGCGTCTGATTTACTTCAATATGACGTTACATTCGCCTTCGTTTCCTTCTGTTTAATGCCAACCTGCAGCCCTGACTGTAGTACTGTATGTGACCTGTGGGGGCAGTAATCAGTGTTTATTTTTTTAAATCAATGGGGCTTGAGCTTCATCCTGCACTGTATTAGTGAAATAGGGATCAGTAGGTTTCCTAAACTGTGACGTCGTTGTTGTTTTCTTTGTGCTTATTCGGATTATCGGCAGAAATTGACACCAAGAAAAAGCCACATGCAACGTTTTTTCGAATACGAAACCCATGTGGATGGTCTGATTCGCTCCAACATGCAGAAAAACAGTCTGCATTTGATTTCCGCTCACCTGATGCCACAAAGGTCAGAAATTTTTGCATAAAATACAGGAACGCACTGATATTAAACTAGCAAAACCACTTTATGTTGTGCTTTCTGCTGGTGCAAAATATGGCCCTGTGTTTTCCTACAGTCCGAGCTAACAGTCACATCTATGTATGTCTGTATGGTTCACTATGACTATGATTGTGAAGACATTTCATTGACTCGTATAACACTGTATCTGAGTCATTCCAACCTTAATCTTGGTCACCAAATAGCAATTATTTTGGCTCTTCAAACTTCAAGTTGTTCATATTTGTACCTTTAAATCATCAGCACTTTGGGAAACTCCTTTGTAGCCTTCTAGTCTTTCACTGGCTTGCTTTATGAGAGGTTCCACCCTGTTCCTGGCTTCTAACCAATCACTGGAGTCTTGATACATGTTCTGAAGTTGAAGAACTCTGTCCATCAACTTGGTATGCGAGTCTTCCCAATGAGCTTGTAACTTGTCAACTTAAAGAAAAAGAAAACAACACTTGATTACAGTTTATCACCCAAGTGAAAGTTACTTATTTCTAATTGTGAACACACTCAATCACACATAAAGTGCACCACAAGGAAATGTGGACTCTGCATTTAACCCATCAAACGTGGAGCAGTGGACAGCAAAGAAAAGTGCCAGAGGAGCAGTGTAGCAGGATGGTACCTTACTCAGGGGTACCTTAGTGGTACACGGGTCAGGACCTGAACCTGTGACCTTCAGTTCACAAGGGCAAGGTCCTAACCACTAGGCCACCACTCTCCACAACAAATTCGAGCATGAGAGGGACCTACTTAATATTAGGCATGTGGTGTTAATGTTATTGGTGTATGTAAGTACAGGTCTGCTACTCAACTTGAAAAATGATTGTGCTTCGGGCCAGGTTTGGGCAAAATTTCACATAAAACATTGGGCTTAGGTTGGGCTCGAATTTGTTTTCTGTTGAGTGTTTTAGATTTCACACAATATTCAATACAGGAAAAGCTGCTGATTCAGTAAGGAATTCAGATTAAGTTTAAATTGTAGACATGCCGATGATACCAAAAACCCCAAAATGAACTGAACTTACTTTGGTCTGTTATAGTTGCACGTGTCTGAGGATTGTTGGTTTTGTTTTTGAGATTCTGTGCTGCAGTGATTTGTTTATTCAGCTGGGGAAATTTCTGCTCCATTTCTTGTAGTGATGACTACAATAAAAAAACACAAAATTATTCCCAGAGTACTGCTGCCCTCTACAGATGTTACAGCACCAATCAGAAGTTAGATTTGTATTAATTTTTTATGTTTTTAAAAGACCTATGGCAAGTCACAATAGTCATCTACAACATACAATCATTATATTATGTTATATTATATTATACTGCTTTTTTTGATTTACATTTATACTGTATGCCTCAACCCAACAGACAATAATTAATCCATGAAATGGATGTTGTGGGTAGATTTAAAGCAGGTACATTTTTTTTAGCCACACTTTAAAGACAAAAACTGTTCTTAAAAGCCCAATACTGTGTGTTTATTCTATTGTAACTGCTACATGGTTTATTGTTGGCACAAAAAAGTCATTTTTCATACTCCATCTTGTGGCATTATTGCTTTTGATTGTGATGTATAGACATAATCATAATGCTAGAATTTAAAATAATAACTGTAATCTGTAGTAAAGACCACCTTTGTCAAGTCTAAGGCAAGTCCAAGTCAAGACAGAGTTCACAGAGGTTTCATTTTAAAGACCAAAACAAAAAAATCATTTGCTCTATTATTTGAACAAACACATTTTCAGAAAAGTTGGGATATTTTCCAAAATGCAATAAAAACAAAAATCTGTGATTTTTTTGACTTACATGAATGTTTTTTTTAACTGACAAAAGTACAAAGAAAATATTTTAGTTTTACTGAACAATGTACTTGTGTTTTGTAAAGATACACAAATTTAGAACTTGATGGCTGCAGCACACTAAACAACAGCTGCCACAGAGTTTAAAGTAAGACAGAAAAGTTTGTAATATATTCAGATAATATATTTAAATAACATATATTTCAAAGACTTCATTATGCAGGCTAATTGGTAGCAAAATACCTGGGTATAAAAGTAGCATCCGTCAAAGGCTCAGTCATTACTAGCAAAGATGGCTCCTGGCTCACCCCTTTGTACATTTCTCAACTTCAGATTATTTATCTACAGCACATAATATTATGAAAAGATTTCGAGGATATAGAGACATCTCAGCACAAAGGCAAGGTGGGAAACCCCTCTTAAATGTACGTGATCTTCGAGTCCTCAGGCGGCACTGGTTAAAAACCATCATGCTACCGTGACAAATATAGCCACCCGGGCTTATGGGACTTTAGAACACCACTGTCACCTAATACAGTCTGTCGCTGTATCAAAAAACTGCATTATGCAGGAAGGAAGACATAAATGAACTCTATGCAGAAACACTGGCGAGTCCTCTGGGCATGAGCTAAACTCAGATGGACTAAAAGACTGTGGAGCCATGTGCTGTTTTCAGATGAGTCCATATTTCTGCTTGTTTTCTGAAAATAATGGGCACTGAGTACCCCTTGCAAAGGATGAAAACATTGATCCAGAGTGTTATCAGTGAAAGGTGTGAAAACCAGCATCTGTGATGGTATGGGAGAGCATCTGTGGCCACGTCATGGGTGATTTACTGGTCCAAAACCGATCTCCTTTTGAAAACGTATGCCACATTTTGAAGAAAAGATTTAGACAACAGCAACCATACACTGTTGAGCTGAAGTCTCATATAGACGTGTAATTTAAAAGAAAGGTGACATAACACAGTGGTAAACATGCCTCTCTCCTAACTTTTGTTGAGTGTGTTACATCCATCAAGTACTGAATTTGTGCATATTTACAAAATACAATTAATTTGAATAGAAAAATGACTGAAAATCATTTATCTGTACTTTTGTCAATTAAATGATGGTTTATGATACTGACCATATTTCATATGATTTAGACATTAAAACTGAAAAATCCATGTTTGCGTCTAAAAACGTCTTCTGATTTTCTATGATGTCTCAGTGCACCAAGACTCCCTCTGCCATGTTTTACTGGGAATCGTGATCATATTATATTGTATATGGGAACTCTATGTAGACGGGCAGCCTTTTATCTGCCACAAATGCTCTGATCTGATCCTGCTGTCATCCCACACACACTATGCTTGTCCAGTATTCGCCTGAAAATAGACTCTAACATTCACAATGGCGAGTGTAAGACAGCCCTTCAGATGTTTTCCTGGGACTCTGTAAAGTTTTATATGCTGTTCGTTTGTAGTGATTTTATATTGAATGACCGCACCACAGTGCAGTGGTGTTGAGTTTTCCCCACTGGTACTGCCTGACAGAGGACTGGCAAACAAACTTTTGCAGTTATTTTCAGACCTCCAGACCTTTAATTTAATAAAGAACAGAACTTTCTATTTTAACAGTGTCATTGCTTTTCCCCTAAACAAAACTTACTGCTTTCAAAACAGTGTGCAATTTATTGTGACTACACTGAATCTTCTGCAAAAGGGTAAATATTTGTTTTCGCAACCGGAACAGTGTGCTTATACTGCCTCCCCATCTTGATTGTGTTTTCTCACTTCTTTTTTTTCTGTTTGGAGGTGCTTTGTTTCTCTTGTTTTATCTTTAGCCGTCTTGCTTTTAGTGCCAACAATTAAATACACTCTTGCTTGGCTAATCAATACTAGGCTTACCTTGGAAAGAACAAGTGCCACAGAACTGCAGTTGTGGCCATTCCATAGAAATGAATAAGGAACATCATGACTCACAAGGTAATAACCCCTGAAGTGGAGCCCGATACTGTACTGACCTTGAGCTTTATAGTCATATCACTGATTTCATCAAGATCTCCCACTGTCACTCGTTGTGTCAGGACCATCTGATCAAGCAGAGACAGCCAGTTGTTGAGTTCTGACCATGACTTATTAAACGTGTCCAGTGCCGAGGCCTCTCCAGGGGCACTACCTGCCAAAGGGTCAACTGCAGAATGATAAATTAAAGTTAAAAACTCATAACGGTTAAAAACGGCCTTTTATTTATTCATTGTTTTTAGAAACATTACCTGTAACAAGGCATTTGTCTTTCCATTCTTTTAGCAGGATTTGAATGGCTTTCCAATCTGTATTGAGACCATCAAACTGGCTCTAAAAAAGGAATGCAAAATAGACATTGTTATGGTTATGGTGCATAAAAAGGCACCTAAGATTTTGGTCTTGAAAATTTATTTACCCTTTCAGGTTGACTTGGTGGTCGCTCTTTAGCCAAAACTGTTTCTACCTCAGGCTTCTTGGACTGGATATTTACATCAGTCTGCACAAACGAAACAACAAAAATACAGACTTATATTAGAT
>JBBPDA010137444.1:0-21919 GCA_037974385.1 Arnoldichthys spilopterus
TACAGACAGCAACTACTGCAATAAATACATATGCCAAGTGCTTATACTACTGCAGAGAGCAACTTCAATAAATACATACCTATGCCAGGTGCTTACACTAACTAACTAACTAACTAACTAACTAACTAACCGCTACAACAATGGATACATGTGTGCACTCTATAAGGAGGCTAGTGAGTAAAAGAACAAGGTAGTTTCTAATAAAAAAATGTGCACTGTTTGTGATCTGCCTAACTGCTCTCTGCCTTTCAGACTTCAAGAAAAATTTCAGAGCGGGGCCAATCCGAGCGGTGGATATTTACAATTTAATGTGTAAGACTCTGGGCATTGAGCCCCTTCCCAATAATGGCTCCTGGTCTAGAGTGGAGTTCATGCTGAGTGATTCTGCTGCTGCTGTGCAGCCTGCTCTGCTTTATAGCTGCGTCCTGGCAATTCTGGTGATTCTGCTGTCTGCTCAGATCTAGAACCCCCCCCCCACACACACACACACCCCCACAACCAGCACGCCTCCTCCATCAGCAGAACTACACTTTCACCCAGCCTTTCGTCAATGCTGTTTAAGGACCACATCGAACTGGAGAAAACTGAGACACATAAAGACCTCCATGGAGATCACTCAAATAATATGAAAAAATTTAAACATGCAGTTGTTTGTGTTTCAGTACAGTGGAGAAACTGTAGAAATTCTAGTTCATTTTTCTTCAAGGAACATTTAGGCGGTAGCATTTTGCAGCTAGAATGGGCAGAGGTGGAAACATGAAGTCTTTTGTGGTGATAAAGGATGATCCAGCTCTTTGCACATGTACAATAAACTGAAACATAATGTAAGGCCAAAGACATCGCTAACCATTGTGGCGGAAAAAGCTTTCATTGTCCTTTTTAAACTTGCTTCACTCTGATACTTTTAAATCTGCTCTACTGATTACATGTTGAACAGTGTGGTGGATAGATTTGTGTCCAGTCTGAATGTCTGTTTCACTCTGCATAGCAGAGACATGAGTGGATGCCTTCATCTTTCAACTGTGAAATCCAAATGATTTCTGTCCTTGAAATCCACAGTGTTTTGAATGTAAAGGAATATGTTAATTATCCTTTTTTTTCTTATCATCTCTTCTGAATAGGGTTATCTGTAAGTATCTGGGTCTTTGTACTAATATACTTTTTCTCAATAAAAGAGATGTATTTGTCATAATTATGAGTGATAATGTGCAGTGCATCACAACCTGCACTTTCGGTTCATGGATCCATCATTCAGACTGTATTTGGAATTTGGTTTAAGTTTAAATCAGGGTTAAGGACAATTCCATATCTTCATTTCGGTATATAACTGATCTCTTCCTACTGAGGTTTCTGAAGCTATGGAAATGCCAGTACAATACAATAAAGATATATGGAAACCATTTAAACATACATTTTTTTTTAGCACAGAAAGACTTCAAAACTATGCATTACTGTACTACATATTGCTCCTTGCCCAAAATAATTATAATAATACTTCCAACAAAGGGCCTGAACAAAATGAGCAATCATGCAAAAGCTTTTATCTAATCTATAATCATTTTCTCTTTATTATTTTATGCTTTGGAAACTGGGAGATATACAAATTCTAGTTACAAAACCTTTGGAACTGATAAGATAAGCTCCCTATATTTATGATTATACTGCAGGTAGATTTACTCACTACACATGTTCTCCAAATAGGCAAAGAGTCCAATAGGCTAAAGTAGCTCAAAGTCACTACGAAACCAAAACCCTTAATTTTACCCCTTAAAATGACCTTAAGTTACAAAATTAACAAAATTAAGGGAAAAAGTGCACAGATTAAGGTCTGTTAAGGGGTAAAACTACTGAATGTTTCCCTTATGTTTTCAAATTTACACTTAAAAAATCTTTATTTCACCCCTTAATTTTTATTAATTAAACGTTTAAGAGTATTTTAAGGGTCATTAACTACTTATTATTTCCTACATCACCCCTTAATTCTAAATTCTTAAACTCTTAAAAATCTTTATTTCAACACTTAATTTTTATTAATTAAGGTGTTACTTAAGACTTTTAAATTCTTAAATACTTATGTCACCACTTAATATTATGTGCGTACATGTTCAGATAAAAATTAACGGCATAATAAATCATAAAATAACACTGTGAACTTGTATTTTTTAAATTATTATTATTTTAATTACAATGAAAAAATAATTTTCCTTTTTATAGGCCGCTTTCGTCCTTGGGCTTTGAAAGTTTTGGAGGGCTATAAGTCACATTCACAGTGTTCTTGGCTTTCTTCTTTATTGCGCCCTGTCTCTTCCACTTCTTTCCCCTCTTGATGGGTGTTGTCCCCTCAGTCTTTGTTTTCCTCTCCTTTCTCCATTATTCCTATGCTGTCTTCTACTGCTTGCTTCTCCTCCTCCTGCTGCTTACTTGGCCCCTCTATGTATTTTTTCCTCCAGGTCATTTTTTGTCCAGTCTAAAATTGAAAATAAGAAACAATATTAGATTGGAACTTGCTCAGTGCAACCCAAATATGCAATTACTACAGCATGTTGTACATCAAAATGTATTAACATTCAGGTCTCTGTAAGATGTACAGTATGAGATGTAAAACACCTAGTAAAGTGAACAGGGTTCATACACATTTTTAGGGGGGAAAAATTCATGATTTTTCCACAATCTTCTATTAATTTTTTTAATACATTTCCATGACCATACGTTCTATGAAACGTTTTCTCATCAATATGCTTTTCAGTGTTTACCAAAGATGCTTTCTTTTCTTTTGCTGTTTGCCAAACCCTGTTATTAGTAGTTACTAGAAATAGTGGAAAGAGTAGATTTTATTTTCCAGTATGTAGACACATTGTTTGGCTTAGTACTGTGAGGAAAAATAAAGTGAAAATACTTCTTTAAACACTTTTTTTATTTGCTAACAAATAATGTATTTTTCTATATTTATTTTTCCAACTGATTACTCTCATCATTATAGAATGGAAATAAATACTTTCTGATCAATTGAAAATGAAGAAATTCAACTGAAATTAAATTTGTACTCTTTTAAATGAGCTGCTTTTGGCCTTTTTGGGTGAGCACTACATTCCCCACAATCTCCCGTATCACAGTGTGATGAATAAACACTAGAAATATCAAGTAGAAAATAGCACAGATTTTACTTTCAGATTTTACTTCCCTTTTACTATCAACATTAATGAAGAGTCTGCAAATCTGTAGATCAAACTGGATAATCGAGACAAAACATTCATAGAAGCCAACTGTTCCATAACACTGGCAATGTTGTACCAAATTTGGTCGTATGGTAAAAATACTGTGTATAGCGGTATGAAAACATCTGCAATACGTTTTTTTAATAGCGTCAAAACTAAATATCCAAATTTTTCTTCAACTTTTTAACGACAGCAATTCGATTTTAATGTAGTACATTGTGTGCACCATGAGAAGGCAGAATGCGGGCCGCCTGTGTTCAACACTGAGCTCCAGCGAAGTAGCTACAAGTGATGACACAGAATTAGCCAAAAAGACCAATATCTCAGCTGCTGTCTGGGAGTATTTTGTATTTGTGCCAAAACTCACTAAAACTCTCAAGTTCAATCAAATCCTCCCTTTTATTACAGACA
Source organism: Arnoldichthys spilopterus (assembly GCA_037974385.1). Taxonomy (NCBI): domain Eukaryota; kingdom Metazoa; phylum Chordata; class Actinopteri; order Characiformes; family Lepidarchidae; genus Arnoldichthys; species Arnoldichthys spilopterus. Next base: position 3,627 of record JBBPDA010137444.1, read on the forward strand.
AAATTCATATTTTAGCTGATAAACAACAACATGCATTCTGCTTACAATACTATAAGTAATAATGCTATTTAATTTATGCTGTACTATTCAGAAAAAAGTCAATAATATTTCAAGAAAAATGCTTACTTTGTAAAGGTGCTCAAATGGAGGTATGATGTCCTGGAGGCAGACCTCAAGTGCTTCTTCTCTTTCTACAAGAAAATACACACAATACAGATATGTAACAATTTGGAACACTGGTGAAAATTAAGATGAATTACAGGAAATTCAACATTTTAATTACATATCCAAAACTTATCGTTGATTTGCCAGAAGGTTGAAATCTGTCCACACTCAAATCTTTTAGTGTAAAATGAATAAAAAATAAATAATAAACAATAAACACTGCATTTCATTGTTAATTGCCAACACTTTCACCAGTACAGACATCTGTCCACATTGCGCCATCAACCCAACAGATGATTATTACTCATCTCAGCAGGGGATGCACATATGAAGAATTTGTGGACCAGGCAAACTGCAACGTCCTGAATGAGAAATGGCACAATTCTTTGGGTTATGCCAGTGAGAAGGATCTTGCTTTTTTGATTCACTGTATCCTGTTTCTTTTGTAAAGGACTATTTTCTGACCTCAGTTTATCCCTCTGCATTAAACAGGCTTTTTTAGTTGCTGTGTCTTTAAGAATTTAAGCTATGTATTTAAATGAGCAACTTTCCAACTGACTGCCACTGACCATGTTGTTCTGTATTCAAACGTTAGTGCACACTGAAACACTCCTTATAGGTTCAGTGTGAGTGGGCGGGGCTAAGCTGCGGTAATCTGATTGGTTGATGTGTGTTTTGTAGTTTCCGCAGCTTAGTTGATTGTTGAAAGGCTCTTCACTCCGTTTCCTCTGGCTCTTTCTGGACATTCCGAGGAAAATTGTGAGCATTATTCAATTCCATTCAGTTTAATTTATATTGCGCTTTTTACAAAAGATGTTGTCACAAAGCTGCTTTACAAAATCCAGGTCCGAGCCCCTAATGAGCAAGCAAAGGCGATAAAGGCAAGGAAAAACTCCCTGAGCTAAAAGAAGAAACCTTGGGAGGAACCAAGACTCAGTAGGGGAAGCCATCCTGGGAGCATGCATAATGTAAATAATATGGGTCCTAGCACTAAACCTTGTGGGACTCCATACTTTACTTTTGTATGAGCTGATGGTTCACCATTCAAACTCACAAACTGGAAACGGTCAGTCAGGTTTAAACCAACATAAGGCTGTTCCAGTCATTCCAACCATGTTCTCTAGCCTATTTAATAAAATAGAGTGGTCTATGGTGTCAAATGCAGCACTGAGGTCAAGCAGAACCAGTGAAGATATACTGCCTTTGTCAGCGGACAGTAGAAGATCGTTTATTATTTTAACTAGGTACTTTATTGATCCCGAGGGAAGTTTTTTGTACCAGTAGCCACCATATACATAAAAAAGTGAAAAATGTAAACGATGTAGAGATGCTACGATAAAAATAAAAAAGAAAGGAAAAAGGACAGAGCTACTGGTTGAGCTAAGACCTTTTATTTTTTTTCTGCTTTTTTTTAAATTCGGGGAACAGACAGTATTAATAGCGCGAACCTCGGGTTGCACCTCAAAACCCCTCGCAGCTGGTCGGTTTAACCAGTCTGTCTGCTGCCTGGTCTTGGTCCTGGTTTGTCAGCAGCTACTAATTGAGCTACACTGCTGGCTAACTGCTAAACTATGGGCTATGCTGCGGGAAAGGAGAGCAGCACCCTCCCGCGAGGGGTGGATACCATCCCGGGCTAAGAGACCAGGTTTGCCCTCAAAGGTGAAACAATTATCTATGAACCCCACTTTATTTTCCACGCACCACTTGGACATTCAGCAATTTATTGCCCAAAGCCTGCTGCAGGCTTCGTCCCCACGCCGCATTGGGATGGGGCCAGAGCATGTTACGGCATTGGACATAGTCTGGGCTAATTTGCACACCTCTTTAGCATTATTCTTAGTGACTTTACTTTGCCACAGATGAATGTCATTAGCACCTACATGGATAACTATCCTTTCATACCTATGGCTTACCATTAGCTTCAGATTCCCTCTAATGTCCGCCACCCTGGCTCCCAGTATATACCTGACTATAGGTTTTGCATTGCGTGAATACGAGCTGTTATGCAGCGCATTCTTCACTTTAGTGTCTGGAAGTGGAATTTACAGTGAGGAGCCCAGCTAATAAACCCAGGTATGTCCGCTGTGTGGATGTTCACATTTTGACCAGCAGATGTCGCAAACACACAAGTAATTTTTAATTAGTGGAAAACACACACACACACACACACACACACACACACACACACACACACACACACCCACAAAATAAAGGGTATTGCTGGTTTCTGCACTGCCGTTTTCCCCATTCCACTTAATTATCTTCTGTACAGCATATTCTTTATTATTATTATTATTATTATTATTATATTTACATGCATAATTTATTCTCAACACATTTGATATTTTTTTTATTGAATAGGGTCTAATAATAGCCAAATACAAATATAAACAAACACAGCACCCAAAAAGTCAGAAAGATGGATGGATAGAAAGAAAGAAAGAAAGAAAGAAATAACTAATAAAATGCAGCAGGGGCACGTTCCGAGTAATTTTAGAGATATAAATATTCTAAATAGGAGCACACATTCAACACCGTTTCCCCACCGGCCCATGACGTACGAAACGCGCTTTCCGCTGATTGGTCGAGGCGCTTCACGTGTGAACCGGATCAGCGTTTCTTCCCCCGAAAGGCCGGAGAGTGACAGAAAAAACAGGGTCCAGCATAGTATGAAATTAGGACTACGGGCGGGGATTTACTTTCGATGCGTTTCAATAACGGTCAGTAAACACGGAAACTGTTTCTTCTCTGTGTCGGGAACTTAAGCCATCATCATCCTCATCATCGCACTCGGTTACCGTTAGCGGCTCAGCGGCGTCAGCGAGCGGCAAACAAAGTTCAGGATCGTTCTGAGCGCCGAGATCCGCCGGCACCGGTTTCATTACGTATGTTGCCTGAACTGTGTAGGTTACTTTCGCGATGTTTTAAGCATTTCATCATGCGGCTGTCACTGTAGCAACCCGGGGTAAGCGCTCCGCTCCGCTCCGCTCGTGGTTGTTTACATTCGCGTCGCTGGGATCGTGCACCCGTCAACGAGAAATATCTTCAAAACCCTGCATTTGATCTTTTGCATTAATATGACTTTATGCGAGCGTGTCTGACTGCTGACATATTAAATCACAAGAGGATCGTTTGCATAACTGTTATTTACTTCCTCCACCGTATGTATATAGGCTGAGCTCACTAGCGTCAATAGCGCGATCTGATTCACCGTATTTACAAAACCCGTTTCACGTTTACACGCTTCGTCGGTTCACCTGCCTGTTCGCGCCGCCTGCTCCGCGGAGGACTCGGGAAGAGTTAAGCAGGCAGGCTGTGAAAATCAGCAGCGCTCCTCGAGGCTACGCTGGCGTAAAGGAGTGCGGAATCCATGTGACGGCAACGTTATTGCCTTAACTCGCTCAGAGAGGTGCAGATGGCCAGAACGCTCAATTCCCTCCGTGCACTTGCTCCGTATGCATCCCCTCCGCTTATCCAAGGCTCTAAGTAGCTGGTTAGCCGGCTAGCTCGCCCTAGCCGCAGCTAGTTGTCGCTCCTCGGCAGATGTAGCCTGGCCGCGCCGCGACTCCTCTTGTTTATTCACGACGGAGGTTGGAAGGTTCGTCTTTGTCGCCCCGCGTCCACGAATGACATCCCGAGCCTCGCTTTGCTCTCCCGCGCCACCGACGTGGACCAAAGGTATGAGAAGCGGACAAACACAAGTGGAATAAAGTCTGCCGCGTGGACATGCCCTTTCCGGCAGCATGCATGTTGATGGCAGCAGCAGCAGCGGCGGCGGCGGCGGTGGTGCCCGTGCCACCATGCCGGGCGCCGGGTCTTCAGCCAGCGGCTCGCCTTCCCGAGTCTTGCCGGCACTCGCGCTCGGCATCGCGGCGGCGGCCGTGCTTTTGCAGTTCGGCTGTGGAGGTGTCAGCCTAGCGGCGTTTTTCCTGAAGCTGTCCATTTCCGTGTCCTTCACTTTGTTTTGCTTCCTGCTGGGCTGCTTCGGCTTGCTCGCCAAGAAGAGCCCCCCGAAAATCAGCAGATTCGACGCCTCAAAGAGCCAATCGCCCAACCTGCTGGACAAGCTGATGGTAAGGACGCGTTTGGGTGTTTGTGCGCAACAGTGTCTGTTTTCTGTTTTCCCGTCTCTTTGCCCCTATGTCATGTACAGTCCCACTGTTTGAATGACTGTCTTGTTTAATCTGTATCTGTTCACATGGGATGACTTTCTTTCCTTTAGATGCTCAAGATCATCATGTGCAGAAACCTTCCTTCTTGTATCAGTACAGCCTAGTCCAGGGGCGGGCAGCTCTGGTCCTCGAGGGCCGGTGTCCAACACAGTTTTGTGGTTACCCTCCTCAAACACACTGATTAAACCTGGCAGTGAACAGGTGAGTGTAACCAGGTGTGTTGGAGCAGGGAGATCACCAAACTATGCTGGACACCAGCCCTCCAGGACTGTAGTTGCTCACCTTTGACCCAGTTTGTTTACAAGTAGAGTGGTTTGCCAAAAAGATGATGAGGTCTTATTTATCACTGTAATGCTGCTGTGGTCTGAAATGCTTTTGGTTTTATCATCTGATGCTTACCAGGGAGTTAAGATTCCTTCAAAATGTTATTTTATATTTTCATTGTCCTGATGTATTAAGAAGTTAGTGTAAGAATATTCCTAATGTTGCATTTGCTGCGGATATGCTCCAAAATGTGCAGTTGTATTAAATACAGCCTATATCTGAACCCCCTTCACTCACATTGAGCATGTAAGTTACCACGTCCCTGTCAATTATAGGACAAACACCAGACAGAAGTAAAATTGGTATATGCTACATTCTTCCACATGTAACGATTCTTTTATATGTAAACTTGTAGAGCTACAAATCAGCTATTGACAGATTAATATGGTAAATAGTAGAGGTGTCCACCATAAGTGTCATTACAGTTCAGTCCTGCTTTGATTATATTCCATATTCCATAAATTTGCAGCTTTGCAATTCAAGTTGATTCTGGGATCTGCAGCCAGTATGAAATAAGATGAAATTTCACACAATCTGCTACATTTACATGGCCTCACATGGTCACACAACTTATAATGTGAACATTTTATTATTAAAGGTCAAAGAAAGCAGTCTGGTCCTAAGCATAACATCATCTTAGTATAAAACACTACTCACAGTAAAATTAAATCAAATTAATTGTGGAATAAACACATATCGATGTCATATTGATACATCAGATTGAGCCCTGTTTTGGTTGGTGAATCAATACAGATCTATTCATTGTAACACCCCTTGTATAAAGCATTAGCAATCTTCTAAAAAGTAAAAAAAATATGATACTTGTATCATTAAGCTTCATACTTAAACTCTGCTCCAGAATTAACCTTGAGTTTCCTAATTTTATTTTAATGGCAATATAGTAAATCTGGAAGAAACTACATGTACAAAGAAATTCTGAGCAAATAGTATTATTAACTATTTTAAATGTACAGTCCTCAAAATTAGCCATTTTTAATGTTTTTATGTTGTGTTTGTGGAAAGAAAGATTCTAAACTAGGATTTAACATGTAAAATGATTTCCCTTCATATTTCACAAGGCATATAACTGTATCCAGTCTTGGATTTAAAATGAACATTAAGCATTTAAGCAGTTAAAACGACGTCACATCCTCAGGCTACTGTGTGAATTATAAACGACATTCATCTTCACCACATACAGTCACTTGTAGTAGTACCTGACGAGCAGAACAGCTAAAATAGCTTAAACTATCTTATTCGTCAGGCCTTACCATAATTTGGAGAAAAGTAGCACATCAGCTGCAGAATATCCACCAATCAGAAATGGCAGATTTTTGCTCCAAGCATGAAACTGGTGATCGTATAATTTCTCCTTTATATTTTGTGGTGCAATTTCAAGACGCAAAATGTGAGCCAGGTAATTGTACTCGCATTGCATTTCAATTCTATTTTCTACACTTTTACTAGAGCATTGTAGCATAGTTATGCAAGACATAAATTGTCTCATGCCTCTTGCTTTTGATGGAACATTTTATTTATCTGTTTAAAACAGCAACAGATTTTTCACTTAATTTAAAATGCTTGTTGGCCCATTAAAAAACAAATAGTATTACTTATTTTTGCAGCTGTAGCTAATAGAGATGACTTGCAATGTGCGAGCGTGTTTCATGTGTCCATTTAGCCCACTCAGTTAGAGCTTGGGATAAAAAAATGACCAAAAAAATCTGTTCTCAGCCAAGTTTGCTGCTCATTATCTGTGCATCCCTAATAAAACAGGCTGACATAGTAGTAACTGTGTGGTCGAATCATTTTGTAGAAAGTTCTGCAGGGCCGTACTTTTCTCTTAACTATTTCCAATCAAATTACAGGAGATAGGTTTGCAAGAGGTCACAAGAAAGTTGAAAAAAACATTTAGTGTAGATGGAAACCAAGCTTTCTGTCACAACCTATTTGAATGTTCTGATAAAGGAACTGCAGCTTAAAGAGCAGAACTACTTTGATGTGAACATTTACCCAAATGAATGGATCCAAGTGCCAAGAGGTGGTGTAACATCTAACATCAGTCCTCTAGTTTGCGGTTTATGCAGTTTTTAAAAGTTTTTATGAATCGTAAGTTTGCCTGAGATCTAATCTAATCTGATTGTTTCAATGATCTCTATATTTATATTAAATAAACATTAAGTTATGTATTCAGTTTATAGGGTCTGTGTGTAACTTCTGCCTGTGTTCTTCAGGGACGGTTCTCCGTACCGCTGCTGGACTCAGCCCAGACCAGGCGAGTGGTCGTGTCTCATAATATGGATAAAGCCCTTAAAGAAGGTGAGTAGCCTAATCCGTTCACAAGAATGCAGAGAATTTCAAATAGCACTGCTTGCTGCTTTGACGGGTAGCTGGTCACTGAAGAGTCCCTGCTGGTGAATTTGATGTAAATTACACATTAAACATGTTTACAAGAATCAAAAAACCTCAGAGCTGAGTTCCAATGAATCATAGCCTTTATATGTGCATCGACTCTGAAAATACTGTCAGCCTTTTTCCTTTTTTTTCCCTCTTTGCCCGTGTCAGCCTAGTTAGAGAATGAAGCTTTATGAGGAGAAGAAAACAACAAAGTCGAGACTCCTCTTGCAAATCCATCTTCTGCAGATGCTGTCGTTTCAGAGGTTGGAAAATAGTTGTGAACAAATTTCCTGTCAAAATCTATCAACCTCAGCTGTCAGTATGTGACAAATAGGGGTGTCACTGACACAGACAGAGAGCAAATGAGAGAAGGTAGAATCATCTGTCCAAATGACACTCTTGCTTTTCTGTACAGATTTAATTTTGATTGAAACACGACCTAGAATCACCGCTGCCCAGCACACACTGGCCCTGAAGGCCTTCTCACCTTTGCACTCCGTCTGTCTCTCTGAATTTCTCCATTCATATCCTCCCACATAACCCATTGACTTTTTCTATGCAACCACAAGGCTTTGGACTTCCCATTTTATATATAGTCGCTGTCAGAACAAAGCCTTGTATCTCCATTTTTGTCACTTATTAAATTTTTTTTTACTTAATTTGAAAACATAATCTGATCTTTCACATTGTGTTAATTTTTTTTATTAAAGGAACAAGACAAAGGGTCCAGAACTAGTTGGAAATAAATACCTAACCTCCATCAGAAGTTAAGAAGGTTTTTTGCTTCATTTGTAAAGTCGCCATTTGGAGATGTTAGGTTTTTGTCTGACAGCGATGATGACTTTATTATGTTCTAAAAAAAGAAACTGAAACAGAATAAAGTGTCAGGTCATTGTTTACAATGTCTGTGATTTGTAAAGAGAGTGTGAATCATTTGTTTTCTTATAGCTTGCATAGATCTGGAGCAGTGGTTAGAACATGAAGTAGACCTTGAGTGTAACTGGGGTATTTTTGGCTGCTGAGCTCAGAGACCGTGACTTCTGACGGTGCACATTTCCGCTGCCCGTGCATTCGTTTTTCTTTTTTTTTCCCCATGGTGTGGGCGAAATTAGATTACAACACATGCCACTGATTGCGTGGGCCAAGCCTACAATTCATCTTTTCCTTTTTTTATGTATTGATTTTGACACAAAGTAGAAATATACTGGAATATACTTGAACTGATGTGTGAGCTCCGAAAACGGCTTTGAAAAGAATATGCCTTGATTGAACGATGTAGTGAGAGGATCACTAGTGCAAACGCTAATTAGGCTTTCTTTGGGTAGATGGTCAGATCTCTTTGTTTCCTTGAAGCAGGGCTGAAGAATATTGGGGAAAAGCCATATTACAGGATTTTATGTTTTTTGTGATAAATATTGTGCTATTTAAAAAAAAGGGGTTAAATTTCTGTGTTTTTATATATATATATCTTCCAAATGGATATTTTCACTTTAGCAAAAAAAAATGTACATTTAATTGGAAATCAGTAGTTAGCGCATTATGGACAAAACACCACATGACACTTATATTAATGCATTTTGATTGTGTGGTATTTTCCAATATTTTGGAAGAACATTGGTGAACCTTTAATGTAAAATGATTTAAGGAGTTTTTTTAGATGAAAAATTTACAGATGTAATGCATCATCCAAGTCATTATTGGATACTCTACATTGCCCATAGGTGTGAGTGTGTATGTGAGTGATTGTCTGTCTGTGTTGCCCTGCCATGAGTTGGCCTCCTGTCCTGGGTGAACCCTGCCTTGGGCACGTAGTTGACTGGGATTGGCTTCAGCTTCCCCACGACCCAAAATGAAAGAAGCGGTTTAGAAAATTGATGGATGTATAATTTAGCGCTGGAGCTGTGAAACTAATGTTTCTAACAAAACAGGAGTCAATACTCCCCCAAATCTTTTCTGGAAAAATAACTAAAACCTCTCTCATTGCACATCCGGGTCTTTACCAAAGTTGTGCAGATGTGTCAGTGTTACTTAGGACAAGACTGAACAAACTTTACCATGCTAACAAAGGCTGATGAAGTTTTTTATAGCAGTGAACTGCATACATATGGAAAAATCTAAGATGTGATCTAAGATCAGTCCTCCTCACGAACACTGTGAATACCAGCCTTGTGTTGTCTGAAATGGCTGCTTGTAGTGGTGGAGTTATGCTCTTTCGTAGCCTGCCTTGCTGTAAGTCATGCTGTGTCCTAAACAGTGTATCTGTGGCACTTTAATGAAGAGTTTGATGCTGTTTGAGTGTGCTGAGCGGAGTATTTTTCATGGAATAGATTTAGGTGGCTGTTGACTTCTAGAGTTTGTAGCAAATAGAACCTACTAGCTGTCGAGCAACCACATCAAAGTGTGATTTTTTTTACTAAACTTATCCTATAAGCTTATGCTAATACTATTTTTTTATTGGTCTTGATTGGTCTGGATGGTCACAGCGTACAGTAAGACATTCATTGGTTACACATTGCATTTGCATTTTGCTCGCCTCTTTTGAATCAGTATCGCAAAGACTGATGTCACGATAACTTTTAATAAATTATAATATTGTTTAAATATTAATATACAGTTTTGTTTGAGTGATTACTTGTCATTGTGAACACACAGCACACAGTGCACCACTCTGAAATGTGATCTCTGCTTTTGACCCAACTGTGTAAGAGCAGTGGGCAGCTGACCTTGGCAGCGCCTGGAGAGCAGTGCTTGGGGAGGGTACCTTAGTCACAGGAACCTCAGTGGTACCTCTACCGATCTGGGATTTAAACCAGGGACCTTTAGGTCACAGGGGCAACTTCTTAACCATTATACCACCACTGCCCAATATTGTCTGATTAAAATTTAGATACAATTGACCCAAACAGGAAATTAAGATGTAATTATAGAATATGATTTGAATATTTCACTTCATTATCCAAATGTATCATGCTCTCCGTCTCGGTGAGGCTTGTGTATAGTTTTAGATCTTTGATCTTGCACAGATGATAATTGCAACTGTGCTCTTAGTCATTCCAAGGTAACTGGATAATCTGTGTGGATATTTTAGTTCATCCATGTCTAGCTGAATCTTATGCTTCTGTAATATGAATGAGAAATTCCAGCTCATACGCCATCTAATTCTATTACGATACTACAGCGCTGTGGCAGCATGAGCAATGAGGTCTTAAGGTTATTACACAGAGCTGGCTTACACGCTCTTAACTTTCAGCATAACATCATGGTTGTGTTAAAAACCACAAACTGTACACTAGTGTGTATTCAGTCAGCAACAGAAGCGCAGTGTGTTGAGCAGTACAGATGACTCTGTGTTTACACTGACAAATGAGACTTTGCTCCCTTCCACCACCATCTGACTTATTCTTCTGATTAGCGAATGTGCAGTAGCATATGAATTGCAGTAACATAAATCAACATTAAGTTGAAGTACAATGAAGAAAAAAAATAATCATGAAATAAACATTTTTTTTTCACAAAAACCTGTCAAAAATTGTGGCACTCATTGATATTTTTAGAAACAAAATGAAACTACAGCATGTTGACGTTTATATTTCACATTTTAAAACCCAATTCCCAAACATTGTGATTGGACCCCAGGGAGAAAGTTTGTCAGTAAATGACCTTGCTTTTTACTTATGTAAGGGTGAATATGTGCACACATTTTATATCACACAGTGGCAAGAGAAAAGTTACATTTTGTCTCTTTATGACCTGTATGTGGAATAACTAAAGTTCACAACATCGTTGGTTCTGTACATTAGGTATTGTACAGATTAGCCATTTTTTAATAATGTTTTTAAGGGAAAATGCTTCCTTTTTATTTGGTTTTGTCATGTTGAATGCACTTTTAGAAATGCAGAATAATTATTATGAATTTGCTAATGGATGTGTGCATGATTGTTCGACTTTTGTGCACTTTATGCTGCATTACATGGCCAGTGGGAAAATATTCCGACAAACAGTTAATTGCAGTCCATTTGTAAAGTGCTGTTAAGTGCAACTCTTTTGCTTGGATTTCCAATTAAGCATATTAAACTTTGCCATAACAAAACATTACCCTAGAGCATTGTCAAGGATATTTTAAGGGTGGGACTGAGAAGACAGAAGTAGTGCAGCTTTAAGTAGGCCATATAGCAGTCTAGCTGATGTTAGACTGAAACACTCTAGCTGATGTGCTGTTCCTGTTTTCTCAGCGTTGATAGAATAACATGTAGGCATGTCATGCACTTAACGTAGTCTAGATGCAGCTTTTTAGCTTTTTAAGGCTGTTAAGTCTTACAAATAATTAAATGTCGGAATAAGTAAGAACTAGGAATGCACCAATGTGGGATTTGTAGGCGAATGTCGATTTCCGATATTTTTTATGTACATATCTGCCGATACCGAGAACACAGACATTGTAAAAATTTCAGAAACTGAAATGACCTCTACCTGGATTACCAAAATATAACTTACTTTTTCAGCAAATATTTGCCGATACCGTCATAATTCTGAAATCATTGAACATCCTTAGTTTTTTTGCTTCTTGACATTGAGACAACAGCAGTAAATAATAATGCAGTGTAAATAAATGGCACTAAACGATTCTGGATGCAACAATAGTATGTAGGATGTAGAATGATGCACATATCTGCCAATGTTGATATTAATTTCCAGGAAATATCTGCCAATACTGATATGATTGCAATATTATCATGCATCACTATTCAGAATCCTATTCACTAATTTTAGCGGTTAGTGACTTCATTGAAATAATTGAGTAGATGAAGCAGTTCAGAGTGGAAAAGCAAAAGATGTGGTATGAGAAATGATGCAGGTGTGGTTAACGCCGTCTGATAAACATTGTTAAATGATGACCTGAAAATAGAGAAGTAGGGTCCTCTGACCATGAAAAGGTTTTTCTGAAGCATCTTTATCTAGCACAATGCTGGAGACAGCCGGTGTGCTGTGATCATGTCTCATCCCGTTTCTGTGACGAGTAGTAGAGGGGAGAGATAGCAGTTGGAGACTTCAGTCGTTTGATGTCCCAGTTGACTCATACATATTGTACGAATCTGATTAACAGGAGGAGGAAGGAAGAGGGAGAGAGAGAGTGCTAGAGAGAGAGAGAGTGCTAGAGAGAGAGAGAGTGCTAGAGAGAGAGAGAGTGCTAGAGAGAGACAGAGTGCTAGAGAGAGAGAGAGAGAGAGAGCGAGTGAGCGAGTGAGAGAGAGCCTGTGTGTGCAGTGTGTGGATTTTGTGCTTTTGGTATTCCACAAGACAAGTCCTCCTTTAATAATTCAGTTGGCAATTTTTCTCATGCACTATTCATTGTCATGTGAGGTGTCTTTTTGCCCTAAAGGCTTGTTTTCTTCTAAAACTGGTATAAATGAATCATTCTTCATGTCGTGCTTAGTATATTTTGCCTTACTGTTAAGCAGTTTGCTGCTGGATTACTACTGCACAGTCTGAGTAATTGGGGAGTAAAAGATCTGTTTTTGTCCTCATCTCAAAGAAAGCTTTTACCTTTCCTGAAATTCAAAAATACGCTAATAAGATTGTGTTTTTGTTTTTTAGCAGTATTTATGCAATCATTTTCTTCAAATTAATTATTTTCAGCAAAAAAGTCAGTTTTTTTAGACTTGATGTTTGAATACTATATGCAATGTACCAGACTGCCAATTTACAGCTCTATTATTACATATTATTAGTAGTAGTAGTAGTAGTAGTAGTAGTAGTAGTAGTAGTAGTAGTAGTATGGGCAGTGGTGGCCTAGTGGCTAAGTCCTTGCTCTAGTGAACAGAATGTCCAGAAAGTCCAGACTCAGGTTCCACTGAGTTACCGTTAAGCAAGGTACTGTCCTGCTACACTACTCCGTGTGAATGTGTGATAGATTAAATGCAGAGGTCATGCTTTGTGTGTGATTGAGTGTGTTCACAATGACCGATAAGTCACTTTCACTTCATTTTCTTTATTATTAAAAACTCATCAATAACATTGGATGGTATAAGAAAAATAAATTGCAGCCCTTGTGGTTGGAAAAGTGCACCCTTTTAAATTATAATTTTGATATAAAAAAGCCCTAGTGTGGGCAGCAAGTGGACCATACTCATGGTGATTGTGACGTGAACCATAGCTGCTTTTCTTGTCTGGAAGGACACTGCTGTACATTGATATGTAGTTATGTGTCTGTTACTGATAAATATACACGTGCTATAGGATTATAGTTGAGGGTAGGGATGCACCAAACCGATACGGATATTAAATATCGATCTGATAATGGCTCAGAAAGCTGGATCGAGTATCTGTAACAATCTATGGGGCCGATTTTTTTGTTTGTGCACAATTATTGTTTTAATAACAATAGTGGTGGAGGCCTAGTTGTTAGGACATTGCCCTTTGGACCTGAAGGTTGCAGGTTCAAGTTCCAGCCCGAGCACCACTGAAGTTCCCTTGACCAGGGTACCATCCCGCTACATTGCTCCCCGGGCGCTGTTGATAGCTGCCCGCTTGCCCCACGTGTGCTGGGCTAAATGCAGAAGTCACATTTTGTTGTGGTGCTTGAGTGTGTTCACAATAACAAATAGTCACTTTAACTTAATAATACATGATTCAGTTCATGCATTTATATAAGTGTATTACATTTAGTTTCACAGAGTTAGAAAATGTTTAGTAGTGTTCAAGTCAAGCCTGATGTTGCCTTACACATCCCAGTCTCTTCCACACAGTGAGACACACAGCGTTTTAATTTAGCACCGGTATCAGATCGGTACTCCGTATCAGCCCATACCTAAACCCCAAAACCCCAGGTATGGGCATCAGGACTGAAGTAGTCAGAGCAGTGTGCCCCTAATTGAGGGCATTATGATTAAGGTAAATTATCACAAATTTTGACTGATAATCTTAGAAATATTGTTGCTGCAGTTAGATGTTCTCTGCACATTAGCAACCATTTGTAAAAGAGAAAAACACGTCTGGTTGCTGTTTTGCGGATTTGGCAGTTCATTTGAATTGTTCTTTCTTTCAAAAAAGTAAAAAAATGTTGACAAATTTTTCCAAGCTGAAGTGTGATGAAAAAACCAAACCATGCCTGAGAAACCAATGACCAAACGGAACTGTGAAAAGGGTGAAACGTTACACGCCTTCTGAATATACAGAAAAGCTGTCTGTCAGAACAGTTTTGCTTCAGTGAGACCCGACCAGAGTTTTTGTATAGTTTTTTTTGCTTCTTTTGTCTTTAGGTTTTGGAGCATGTAAAATTTTAACAGAATTGGCAAAGTTAAGACTTTGACACAATTTTGTTCAATTTTCTTGCCATGTTCTGGTGTTGTTGGGCCTTGTATTTGATGTTTTGCAGTTGCCTAATTACCTCATTGAGATTCAAGGCAAATATTTTGTTTACAGATTGCACGTAACTGAAATCACCCATCGGCACTGATCCTCACCCTTAGTTTGTGAGTAACTCATGCTTGACAGGTCACACGCGTCAAGGAGGTTGAATAGGGAAAGGAACAGGGTGTCATTGCTACCTCCATGATCCCAGTTTAGCCCAGTGTCCATAGTCTGACCTTGCCTAATTGGATAATGGGCATCACTGTGCCTGTAGCGGCATTATCAAAGCCTGGATAAAAGCATGCATGGCACAGGTGAAAGAATCTCCCACACTCCTCTCTTTCTTTCTTTCTTTCTTTCTTGCTTTATTGTTTTTTTTTGTTTGCTTTCTTTCTGTCTTTCTTGTCTTTCTTTCTTGCTGGCTTTTTGTCTTGTTTTTTTTCCTTTCACTTTTTCTTTCTTTTTTTTCTTTCTTTCTTTCTCCATTTTTTCCCCCCTTATTTTCTTTTGCCCTTGTTTTCTTATTTTCTTCTCTCACACCTTTTTCCTCACGGTTTCTCTTTCTCTTTCTTGTTCAGAGGCCTAAGGCCTGCCTCAGACCGTTAAACAGCATGAGCAGTCGCTAAAGCGTGCACCCTGCCATTCCAGCATGACTCACCCACACAGAGGGAGGAGGAGGTGACAGTGAGGCAGCTAAAGAGACCATGCTGAGTGTTTTGACCATGCGTAGTTCTTTTTATTCCTCAATGTACTGACAGCTACAAGATATTAACACATCATTTAAAGTTAAATAGATGTTTAGATTTTATTTTAATTAAAGGCGGAGTTTACCATATCAGATTTACCGTAGACCTTAGGTGACAGACGTCTATTACTTTTTTAGTAACTAGCTATCTGTTCTCCTTTTTTAGGATTCTAAAAAGTCAAGTATACATAAGTATACATTCTCTACAGAAAATGCACTTTAGCACATTTTAGGTCTGAAATACTGTTCTTTTAGCAACAATACAACATAAAATGGGACATTTTTATGTTTGTATCAGCAAATAAATACAGATTGTGCTAAAAAAAAATGCAACTTTTTTTTGCAAATTCATATTTGCTTCCTGTATAGGACATTTATTTTTTATTTTCACTTTGAAAATCAACAGAATTTGACTATGGGTATGTGAAATCTTACTCTGGGATACTTTAAAGTACTATTAGTAGTGTTGCAGTTTTATTTGAAGTTTTTAAGAACAAGATTCTTTAGCAAGATGTTATTCTGCTTATGAGAGGAAGCCACAGAGCTGCATTTCTTGCTGAGAACCAAAAAGCAATAAATAGGGTCACTGCCAAAGCATGTGGTTGCCTCAGCCTTTGAAAAATTTGCTGTGGTATTCAGGGTTTCGAATGCTGTAAGATGGGCGAAGGAATCAAGTGCCTGCAGAACTGCTGCAGTAGTTTGCAATGGTACCTGCCTCATGCCATATGTCACTTGGGGTCCCTCTGCCCTTCCCAGACTGTCTCTGCAGGGCTGTTTGCATCTCTCTTACAGGCCTATTTCTCTGTTTAATGTAGCTCTAAACCTGAAGCCAATAGGGCTTGGGAGAGTCATCAGACCTGCCCAGCAGCTGGAGTAGCATGTTAAAGAGCATTTGCACTTGGGTAGGTAAACATAAGAGAAGCAGTGAAGGTCGTTGTCTGTAGTTGCCCTTTCTGGCTTGGTATAAATGTACTAGTGTCTGCTCAACTTGACCATTTGAGTGCCATATGTCAGCCATGCCATGTCTCAGAGGTGGAGGATAGAGCTTCGCGATATAGGCAAAATATCAGTGTTGTGTTTATACCACTGCATATCTTCATTTCAGTGTTTTCCAGTACATTAAAAGGTCCATATCATGCTCCTCTAATGTATCAGGCTTTACGTGTGTAGGTATTGTTAAAGTTTCATAATGTACGTTCTCTTTCACATTCACACAATCCATATATGGAAACTAAAGCCTTAAAAAACACTCGTTTTTAAATCAAATTTTTTGTTAGGTCAGAACATCAAAACATTTACATATATCTCCTTATTTAGCACTCAACAGCTTAGCCCAGCTCCTTCACATTGAAATTCTAAGTGTGACTTAGTTTGAGCCTAATTTGCATATTGCAGTCTTTTGTGATATTGGTATTGTAGAGATCAATATTGGGATAAAGATACGGTATATATTGTGCAGGCCTATTAGACAATACATTCTGCTTCATGGTAGGGCTGCATGATCTATCGTACACATCTTTATTGCAATATTGGTGTCTGCAGTACCAATACTGCTTCATGGTAGGGCTGCATGATTTGCACAAAACATCTTGCAGTGGTACTGCCTCATGTTGAGATTATGATATGCCATGAGGTATACAGTATTGTGAACACACAACGAAATGTGACCTCTGCATTTAACCCACCACACGTGCACACGCGGAGCAGCGGGCAGCTACCAACATCGCCCGGGGAGCAGTGTAGTGGGACGGTACCTTGCTTAAGGGTACCGCAGTAGTGCCCGGGCTGGGACTTAAACCTGCCACCTTTAGATCCCAAAGGCAGCATCCTAACCACTAGGCCACCACTGCCCACAGTGCAGTGTAGACCTAGTATTTTGTTGGTAAAACTTTAATGTGACATTGTTAAAGAATGACTTGCTTAATGTAAGAGAACACAAACTTGTGCAAAGCCACTGTTAATCATGAAGTCTGGCATGAAATTTTCGTAAAGTGGTGTGCAGTTTCAGCAAACAGTGGAGCTTGAAAGTGTGTGAATTCTGTAAAAGTTGCTCTATTTTATATGGACTAAAAACATCATCTAACGTCCTAAAAGTAGAAGAAAACAGAGTTAAACAAACAAAAAAAACCAAATTATTATATTTGATCATGTGTTTATTAAAAGCAAATCCTTTAAAATATCTGTGTATGGTAAAAGCTAGTGATCCATCCTCTCAGAATGTGGTGTGACCGTCCTGTGTAGCAATAACTGCAATTAAAAATTTTTGGTAACTGTTGGTCCGTCCTGCACATCGACTCACAGGAATTTTAGCCCATTCCTCCATACAGAACAGCTTTGACTCTCGGATGTTGGTTACATGAACCACTCTCTTTAGGACTTTCTACAACATTACTAAAGGGATTAAGGTCAGGCCTTTGACTTGGCCATTCCAGACCATTCACTTCTTCTTTAACCACACTGTGGTAGAATGAGCTATGTGTTTAGGATTGTTGTCTTGCTACATGACACTGTCTCTTGAGATTCAGTTCAGAGACCGATGTCTTGACATTTTCTCTATTCTCTTGAGAATTCTCTGGTATAGTTTAGAATTTATTGTTCCATCAATGATGGCAAGGCATCCAGTCTCATCCAGATGCAGCAAAACAGGCCCAAACCAGAACACTCCCAGCACCATGTTTCACTGATCTGATAAGGTTAATATGCTGGAATGTAGTGTAACGCCCCTCATTAAAGCCAAAAAGTTCTATTTTTGCTTCATCCGTCTATAAAACATCCTTCCAGTATTCTTCTGCTTCGTCCACATAATCGTTAGCAAACTCTAGACGGTTGTCAATATTGGTTGCTATATGGTTAGATTTTTTTTTTAACTGTTCATGTTTTTTTTGTTTTTTGTTATTTTACAGTGTGACACACACAATAAATGTAATTCTAAAATATTAAAACATTTGTATTTTTTAGGTATTTTGACAATAAAAAATTAACCTATGACAGATTTCAAATTCCAGCATGCAGTACTGCCAACTGATAAGGGAAAGAGCCAGAGGAGGAGCAAAGAGGTTTTAATTTATTCTCTTCTCTTCTCTTCTCTTCTCTTCTCTTCTCTTCTCTTCTCTTCTCTTCTCTTCTCTTCTCTTCTCTTC
>JBBPDA010137454.1:0-21916 GCA_037974385.1 Arnoldichthys spilopterus
GCTCCTGAACGTCTCAGTCTAAAGTGTAACACACTGAACAAACCCAGAAAAACAAGCCAGACGAAGAAGGAACTGATTAGAGAAACAGCAGCAGTGGAATTTTCCATCACGTGTACAAGAGAAACTGCTCGCAGCAGGAGAACATTCTGTGTAGGAGTCTCAACATGGATCGACATCTATTGATCCATCAAATAAAAACACAGAATGATGGATGACGAATGAACAAAGTGATTTACTTCGTTAATGATATTATATACTGTAGATTAAGAAATTTGTGAAGTCTTTTCAGTTTTAGTGTTTTAGTTTGTTAGACTGAACACCAGAGGAAGTAAGAACTGACTCTTAAACGCAGTCCAAATGGTGAGAACTGAAACTAAAAACAACCCTGAGCTTAATAGGCGGGACCCATCACCAAGAGAGGAGTAGTGCTCCCACCTAGTGGACAATGCGGGGAGTAGAAGCCCGGGCCACCACACTAATTATCTGTGAGATGTTTTTAGTGATTTTTTTTTAGTATTGCAAGTATATAACTTTTCCGGTTTTATTGTTCGGTATCACATTCTTTTTTTATTTGTTCTAATTACTGTTCATCAGTAGATCATTATTAAATTTTTTTGTGGAAATCAGGGTTATTAAAAGCTATTTTGTGTGTATGTCAATGTAAGAGACACTTTGGCACCATTTGATGGCCACAGCTGGTCGGCATCCCTGGAATACTAATCGGCCTCTGGACACACCCCTTTCCAGCTGAATGTGGTCATGGGATCATCAGACAGACTACTTTAGTTTGTTCTGAGCAGGGAGACACTGCGAAGTCTCGTGTTGTTCACATTACCAAGCCTTCTTGATAAGTATCGCTATTTAGTTGATTTTTGACCTAGGATCTGTGTTTTTGACCTTGACTTGTCTTGGATATTCTTCTTTGCTCTCCTGACTCAAGCCTGTCTCCATTTGAGTTTGTCATTAAACCTCCTAAACTGCACTTGTGTCCAAGCTTCCCGGTTTATTCAAACCTGACAGTCAGTGCAATGTGAAACATAAAAATGGTCAAAATGCAGAAAATGGACAGAATTAAAGCCTAGTTCAAATTTGCTTTTTCAATTAATATTTTGCCTACTTCCCTTCAACATTCTCTCCAACTGTAAGCTCACGTCATCGTCCTGCAAGGATATTGCTTCAGCTCTGTGTTTGCCAGAGTCAGCCCTGAGGAAACTGGACCTGAGTTACAATGACCTGCAGGATGAAGGAGTGAAGCTGCTCTCCTCTAGCCTAAAAAAAAACGAAACTGTAAACTAAAGATACTGAGGTCAGTTTGGGAATAAAAACTGGTATGGTGTCACATTCTCTTCTCATTCCATTACCAACTAAAGTAGCTGGATTCTATCAGCTCGGTGGTGGTTTTATTCAAGATATCTGTATATTGTAGTAAGTCCAGCTGTTGTTGCTTTAACAACTTTATTGGTGTGTGTTTTTTTCCCCTCTGTACTCCTTTTTGGTTCTAGATTGTCTGGCTGTTGTATCATAGAGAATGGCTGTTCTTCACTTGCTTCTGCTCTGCATTCAAACCCCAAACACTTAAGAAAGCTAGACTTAAGCTACAACCACCCTGGAGATTTGGAAGAGACCTTACTGGTATCAAAGAAGGATAATGCATCCTTTAAACTGGATACCCTCAGGTAAGGAGAGTATACACAGTAAAAGTAAATAAGCATGAGAGAGTGTGTGAATAGAAGGATCAAATGAGTGCATAGTAACTTATTATTATTACTAAAATTAGTCAGTTTCCTTTCATATGCTGCAATTTAAAGAATATAATTTTAAATTCTGCCTGCAATATTTAGTAGAATAATGGAACAATGAAATGAACAGAGTAAACAGCTAAATGTATGTGGGAGACTTTAGAAGGTTTAAGAAGTAACTGACTAAGACTGTCTGGAAGTCCATTTTCAGAGGTGAGGGGGTTCAGGGTCAATGTCCACGCCAGCCAAGTATCCTAGCATTTACACTTCATTAAAGAATCAAGTAAAGGTTTCAAAAAGGTTTCACTTCATCAAAAGAAGTATGAGAAACATTACAAAAAAAGTGTGGAATACTGCCCTTGGTGAAACAAATCATACCATGTCGAAGGACTTTGCACTTAAGATCAATGTCTTCTTCTAAGACCCATATAAATGTGACAATGTCCCAAAACTCAGAAGTAAGAGAAACAACCAACAAACCATATCCAAAATCCACAAAAAATAAAATAAAATTGAATGACAACCAAGACAGTAAAAATGCCAGTGAAGTATTGCCAGTGAGAGACTAAATGTCTTTTTTTAAAGAATTTAGATTTAATAATGGTTCTCTGTATTTGCAGCATATTTTTTAAATTTAGTTACTTTTTTTTCTAACTTCATATTTCAGTCCTTTGGGGATGAACGTATTTACCCACAGATGAGGGTTTGGTCTGTAATTTCCAAATTTGCCCATTGTGAACTTCTGCGTATAAAACTGAGCTCATATTGAATTGATATAATGAGGCTAACCATTCAGTCTTGCATATTTGATTGGATGAACGTTACTGTGTGTGTAATTTTGGTTTTCTAGAATGGACCAAGGAGTTCAACTGAAAATGTTGCCAGGACTTAAGAAATGTAGGTTCATATGCACACACAATAAATTCACAGTTGTGATAGCCAAAGTCCAAACACCCTAGGAGTCTTAATCATAAAAGTACAGATTAAGAACTTAACTTTCCTTTTTAATGACTATTTCTTTTCCTCCAATTGACATTTTTTAAGGAAAGTAACCTTGGGTATGTAAAAGGCACTATATAAATATAAATGTAAAGTTGTTGATACACTTTACGTTAGCAGTTCCACATCAACAAACTAGCACATTAAACTTTGGCATATTTTGCATAAAACTGTCTCAGTAATGTCCTTTGGCCATGAGACAAATGTGTATAAAACCTGGCTCTGTAATCCACTTCTTCAGATAGGGGTGGAAAGGTTAATGTCTTTCATCTCATCCCACATTTTCTCTCCCTTTCTCTATCTGCTAAACCAGCTCTTTTCCCATTTTCTGTTTAATACATTTCTAACAGCAGTTTCACTGTCTGACTTTAATTCTGGCTGCTCACCCAGTGTGAAGCATCATCACTGAAAAGCAGAAACAACACAGCCTCAAATCTGCATTCAGGACATTATTGCTGCATAGATGCCATAGGTTGCAGCAGGTAGCCTCTAGTGATGATAGGAAATAGCAACAACATTCTGACAGAACACACCCAGAAGACACATATCCACTTTTTTATTTGCCAGTTTGAGAAACCATCTGCTGCCATTTGCCAAAAAGTCCTTCTCAGATCCACTGACCAGTTAATAAGCACTGTAGGAGAAAAAAATGCAGAGACTCAGAAGTCATTAGTAAGAGATTAACACTTGGAGAAACCTTCTAACACTTTGGTTTCTATAATGTTTTTTTCTGTATTTTACTGTAATAACATTACTCCCAACATTACTTAATTTGTATATCAGGAGATCCTGGAACACAGAGAAGATACTGTTCGGGTGGGTCAAGGAGGACCAAAGGTAATAGAATGAAAGATGGATTTAGGGTCAAAGACATTTTGTACCCTGACAAGCAAGAGAGCTAGAAACCAAAACTAAGTGATGTGCACATGCTTCCTATTTGCTTATCCCCTGTTTCATTACAAGCCTTTCAGAGTGCAGCACCTATACCTAAAACAGCAAGCAACAAAAAGCTTTAAACCACTTACCAACATGTGGGGCTTTTATTCACCCATTCATCAGCATGGTGAACTTATGGTTAATGGTGGATTCAGTTTGGAAAAGTGCCCTTGACACTTTGTAACTCTGCAGCATTGAGGTTATGCCCTTTCAGGAAGTTACTTCTGTGTTCCTACGCTCACTGTGAAGACACATAAACCCATGTCATTTCTCTCCATGGGGTTTATCCAGGGCTGCAATCCAGACATTTGTTCTATGGTTCGATCTTGGTATTTGATGTTCGCATTAAGACTTGTCTCAGCCTTGGCCAGTGTTTATTGTTTGTTGGCCACCAAATATTCTTCTTGATCTTAACAGAGTGAAACGTTTTATTTATTTCTCCAGTAACTCCTATAAAACAAACCCACTGATTAAGCGAGCTTGTTCGGGGTCTGTGAAGGGAGAGTCTGCAGTAAAGTGCAGAAGATCCTGAGCACCAGAACACTTACATGCAGCCCAAATGATGAGAGGTAAAATAGTCCCCGGAAGAAAACTTTAGTTCAGATTTACTATTTTCTCACCACCACCATCATCATCATTATTCCATACGAACACTTAAAAACACACGTATGTTCACTGGTGGGTCTGGATTGTAAATATAATTTATCATTTATAAGGTAAATATAATATTTGTGTGTGTTGTGACGTATAGTTCCATTCACCCAACCCACTCTGACTGGTTACAACTCTTTAGTATCAGCACAGCTACGTGGGTGTGAGTACAGGGAAGTGAAAGTAAAAGCTTGGAATGACAGAGGGCAGTCAGTCACACACGCGAGGCAAGAGCGGACAACAAACACACCGCGTCGTCCAGTCTTCTCTACATAATCAGGTGAGTAAAAAACGTAATTTTACCTGTTCGTGGAGGAGCGTTGGCTGTCTTACATTTGGCCTTATCAGACCCTGTCGGCCATGACGTTCCCTTTATTTCCGCAGAGGAAGCTGAACGCTGCTAGCCTGGGAGTTCACAACAGTGTTTTCTTTAATTATATTCTCTATATTATAACTCACGAGCCCGCAGTTCCTACAGTCTGCTAAAAATGATGCAAGTGTATGTTTATCATAATCGCTGTTCATTTCTTATTCTAATATTGTAAGAGATTACAATGTTTTCTCTAGTTTTATGCTAGTGGTTGGAAAACAAATTAGGAAGAAACCAATTTCAGAACACCGTGCTCCTCGGCAGCCGCTCGGAGAAGCTCCCCAAAACTCGACTGTAAAAACCAGCACAGAAACCCACGCACAGGCTCCAATGTGGTTTATTGTTTTTTTTATTCCCAAAAATAGCACAGTTCTCATAAATATCTGTTTTCCACCACGGTTACTACTTTTTCCTCGTCATGTTATAGGCGCTGTTTTCGCTGAAGCCGTGCGGATGCTTATTCCCATGTCATGGGGCGCTTGAAGGATCATGGGGCGAAGTCCTCTCCAGTTGGTCCATGAAGTGTGTCGAGCACTTGCTTCGAGACGGAAAATGCCTCATGGTGTATTTTTTTTTTACTGGACCCCACTTTCTACTGCTCTAGTAAATACATATGAATATAGATTGAGGGATGAGGGTCATTCACTGGACTGAACCATATAGTAAAATACACTGTTAAAGAGCAACGAGATTCAATAGTTACTGCGCATGCAATGCCTAGGTTTCCAGTTTAATTCAGGTATAATAATAATAACAATAATTATTATTATTATAACTTTACTCATAAAGCACCTTTCCTACATCTGAATACAGATCAAAGTGCTTTACAGGAAGTACAAATAAAGAAAAAACAAAACAAAACTTAAAAAAATATCTGAAAAATGTTTTTTAATAAAAAATCAATGAATATAAAATTGTTCTACAGTAATCGTTTTATTGACTTTCAGTGATTATAGAAACATTTTGAAAAACATTTGCTAAAAATAAACATGAAGGTTTAACACTTTAAGAGCTGAAGTGATTCCATAGTGCCACAGTGGAGTCTTTACACCTAAGACCTTTTGTAGTCTTAACGTATTCAATACTTTTTAGTAGAAAAGTAGAAAGCCCCACTTACAGGTACTAAATGTTAACAGAACGTATTAAAGTTCAAATATATCACATTCCACACATCACACAACACATCTCAGTGTTTGTGTCTGTCCAGCACCAGCCAGCGATTACTTAATGTCCTTATAATGATAGCAGTACAGGAAAACCTGTAAAATTGAGGACATTTTGCTGGTCCTCACAAGGAAATGTGCTGTTTTCTCCACAATTTTAACTTTTTGAGCAAAAGCTAAAAGACCAGAAAGATTGTCATTGTTTGAGATTAATTTCAGTTGGGTTTAGAGTTCAGTTGGGTTTACAGTATTATACTAGTCAATGGAATGTACTCACAAAGACAGCAATACCAACAAATGTGTGTGTGTTTGTTTCCCCACTCTCTTGTTTCTAGCAGTCTAACTGATCATTTGTCATCATCTCTCAAGCTCTGAAGAAATGTCTGCAACAACTGAAGAATTCCAGCAGGTAACATACACACACACACACACACACACACACACACACACACACACACACACACACACACACTGACAGTTCCATGGAATAAGTTTGCTTGGGGCATTAAGATACACTCCAGACATGAAGCATGAGGCTGTGTTTTTCTGACCAGCATCTGACATGACAAAACTGAAGAGGAATCGACCAATCAGAACCGAGAAGGACAGAAAATGTGTGGACAAAAAGAAGAAGATAAAGCAAAAATAACTGAGTGAAGCATTAACCTGTTCAGAGAGTAGGAGGCATTTCCTACGTTGCCATTAACCCATAACTATGATGGAGCAGAACAGAGCACAACAGTGTTTACAGAAAGGAGGTAGTTGTATCTCTCATAACTTCAACATCTCACTGAATAAAGAACCATCATAAAGAGAAAGACTGAAGAATGAAAGGTCTCAGATAAAAGCAGTGGAATCACTGAGCAGAATAAAGTAAAGTTTTGGTTTTATCAATATATTGGATTACAGCCATTGATGAGAAAAAGCCTCTATTGTACTCTCCATTTTGTATGCGCAACACAAGCCATGTTATTTGCATATGTTTTTATTTTGGTTGAACAGCTGTCAGCAAAGGGACGAGAGCAGTTTTCTCTGACTGCAGCATGATTTTAGTTTGGAGTATTTCTCTTTTTGAACATTGAATATTGTTTTGTTTTTTTATCGTATTCCTGGCAGATATTTTTGTTTTGTAGTTCCAGGCTATTTATTTTGAAATTCTTGTCTTCTTAATGCATTCATTCTAACATAGTATCTCAGGGTGCTTGCACTTTAATATCCTAAGAGAAATCAGAACCTGATTGGTACAGTATGTTTGGAGGGGGGAGAAAAGACAGCATTCAGTTCTAAAAACATTGTTTCTGCTGTTAAGCATGGTGGTGGTAGCATCATGCTCTGGGTCTGTGGAACTGGTTTATACACAAAGTGGATGGAGTGATATGGAGGATTATTTCAGAATTCCTAATCGTAACCTCAAATTATCAGCTAGAAATCTGAAGCTTGGAATTTATGTCTTTCAAAATCTTTCAAAATGTTGTGAAAGGTTTCATTAAGTCTGTAGAAATCTCAGTTAATGTGGAACAAAGCCAGAATGGACCATCTATACATTTACCAGCAATAAGTGCAAAAACCAGGTGATACTGAGGCAAATATTATGGTCTTGGAGAGACATGAACTGCCATCAAGGCAGGAGGCCCATGGTAATTTCAGCAAGACAGTGCCAGACCTCATTCTGCACATGCTACAATAGTGTGGCTTTGTGTGTGTGTGCTTGTTAAAACATTTCCCTCTGGATCAATAAAGTATCTATCTATCTATCTCTCTATCTATCTATTTTGACTGTCCTCCTGCCTGTTTCTGATTGTTTGGAGCTTTATTAAGAGGAGAATCAAACAACAGCCACGTTTGAGCAGCTGAAGTCTTGAAACAAACAAGAATGGACATAAATCCACTTGCAGAACTGCAACAATTGGTCTCCTCAGTTCCCAAATCATTAAACACTGCAATTAAAGGGAAAGTAAATGTAATACAGTGGTAAACTCACCTCTGTCCCAACTTTTTATGAGTGTACAGCACGCATCAATTTCTAAATTTGTTGATGTTTACAAAATACATTTAATTTGGTCAGTGAAAGCAGTGGCAGTTAAATAACTGTCTGTTATGCGCTAACATAATTTACCATTCATTACCACTTATGTCATAACTTCATATGTTTTTACACTTACTTAATGCAGTTTATGCTACTAACTTCATCTGGTGCAATATCACATGGTGGAATATTAGTGTTTCTGGGGTCTTTACATCCTGTTCTCCCTGTAACGGTGTTATTGTATTGTTTCTGCTGCACCTGCACTTTGTTGTATGTGCTATATGTTGCGCCATGTCCCATGTACATGTATACAGCTGCTGATGAGAACAAAAGAGCCTTAAAACTTATTTAATCGTTTTGCCAGAGAAAAAAACAGGTGTAGAAATGATTATCAACCCAGTCCTCAAGTGTGAGTAGACATGTGACTTCAACTTATAAACTCTTTCTCCCTCTCTCTCTCTCTCACTCACTCACTCATTCTCAAACTCAAATTCATCAGACTCAAAATATGGCAGAGAAGCAAGGAAGAAGGATGTCTTCTCAGAGTTGCCCTCTGGTCATTACTAAACATCCCACATCCCTCAGTGAACTGAAACTAGCTAAACCTCTGCAGCAGGCAACAAAGGAGATGGACAAAATGAGTGATAGCAGCGGAGAGTTAGAGCAGAAGGTTTATAAGGTAACACACGACCACAATTATACATCATGTCCCAGCAAATCAAGGCCATACCGCACACACCACATTCAGATATTAATTCAGATATTAAGAGCTTAAAACTGCAATTTTACTTCACAAACAACATGAAATGTTACACTTTCCTTTGTGGATACTTGTCCATTATCATTATAATAGTACATTTTAATATTTCAGTTTAATTCTGATTATTTTTTATAAATATTTTTACCACCTACTAATGTCTGTGGTTTCTCAATAGTCCCAAAATATGCTTCATGCCAAATATAAGATCTTTTTTTTGTCTCTGTTTCTTCCTGTAGTGGTTTAAAGGAATTCCACCAAACACAGAATATGATGCCATATCTGTGGCATCCAATAAATCCATTGGTGACCGACCCAACTTTATATTGGAGGCTCCAAATTCCAAGATGTAAGAGTGAAAGTGACTCTCTGTCATTGTGAACACACTCAAGCACCACAATGAAATGTGACCTCTGCATTTAACCCATTACACGTGCACACGTGGAGCAGCGGGCAGCTACCAACATCGCCCGGGGAGCAGTGTAGTGGGACGGTAACTTACTCAAGGGAACCTCAGTAGTGCCTGGGGCGGGACTTGAACCTGCGACCTTCAGGTCCTAAAGGCAATGTCCTAACCACTAGGCCTCCACTGTCACATTAGACGTATGTATGGCTTCATAGATCGGCTATTGTTTGATGCTCAGAACAGGCAGTGCAACATGTAAAAAACAGTTGCAGGAGGGCATTGAACACCGCTTGTCCAAGGTGTTGATCATTATCATAAATCCCTCATTTTGTACGGTGTTAATGGGGCCATATTACATATAAGTGATAAGGGATTTCCTATCTCTTTGGGAGCTTGGTGGGTATGGTAATGTACAAGGTACAAGTACAAGGTCTCTGTTATTGATGTCTGACATGTTGAATTTTTTTTCATCTTTACAGCTTTGCTGCTATGATGGTACTGGCACTTCTTGCAGTGTACTTTAGACTGACTTTCATTGTCTGGTTTGAATCCAAAACATTTCCACAAGACTTTCATTATTCCTTTCGTCTCACTACTTTTCTCTCACACTTGCTGTTTCCAGTTCGTTCTACTCCAAGTTTCTGCTACGCTGCATCATGTGGTGTAAAGTTGTGCTTTCATTGGCCAACAACAAGGCAGCTTTACACCATGTGATGCAGTGTAGCAAAAGGGAGGAGAGATAGCACCAGTTCAGCTGCTTTACTGAATGAAGAGCCAAGTTTCTGTTCCATCGCTAATGTAGTGCCACAGGTTCTTATTGCCCTCTTGCTGAACATTTTCTGTTCCTAATTAGCAGGTGGTACCAAATTACAGAGTCACATTACACCATTTATGGTGGATCTGAACATGAAATCAAACTGAAAACTTCTGCTTTATAATTTACACTGCAATCGCAGTGACTTTGGTAGTGACTGTACAAGTACAGATTAGCTGTGCAGCAAGTTGTGAGACGAGGCCTCCATGTATTGGACTTGCTCATGCCACTAATGCTTAAACAGACTGAGGTCTGAAAAAACAGACTGTTTCTGAACAATGTTCCCAGTGTGCCAGGGAGCTGTATCCTGCTAAAAAAAACTGACATCAGGGAACAATGTGGCCCTGAAGGCGTGATCTTGGTCTGAAACAATGTTTATGTATATGGTATCAAAGTAACATCCACATAACCCAAGATTTTACACAAGAACATTGCCCAGAGCACCGCACTGCCTCAGCTAGCTCACATTTTCCCCATAGTTCACCCTGGTGCATTTTTCTTCATTTATCTACTTTTCATCTGTTTGAACTTTTTTTCTCCACACCGGACTAACCTGCTGGATTACTGCACAACACCTGGCTTTTGGCTAATGTGTTTTATCAGCATTGCATGTTTTGCTTACTTTAATGTTTCCTCTGCCCTCTCAGTACTGCATGTTCTATGCTGGGAGCTTGGGGGAGGGATGGGTAAGCAACTGTGAGGGAGTAAGTGGTGAACTGTGAAGCAGGAGCAGGGCAGTTAAACCGGTTGTAAAAGAGAATTCATTCACATGGTCTTCTGGTGTACAGTTGCTCTTCTGCTTATTGCCTGTGATGGTTTTCATACAATCCCACACCTCCCTGATGTCACTTGTTGCAGTTTGTGCTCTGTCTTCTTCCTGTAGGATTCACAGTCCTCAGCTATGCCTTGTACTTGTTTATGAAGGCTCACTTCTTCTTCTTGTTAAGAAGGTTCTTAACATCACTGGAAAATCAGGGCTTGTTGTTAGAAAAGCAGTGAACAGTTTTAACAGGACCAGTATGTATCTACACAGTTTGCAATCCCCTCAATGTTCTCTCCATGTGTTGCCTGCAGAACACTCCAGTCACTAGACTCAAAACAGTCTCTAAGAGCACTTTTAGCCTCAGAAGACCATTTTCTGAAGGAGATTGTAGCTGGGGGTTGTCTTTGTACAGAGGCTGTAGTTTAAACAGATGGTGTATGTGGTGAATGTATTTAGTAGGGGGAAAGGAGTGGCTTGGTAAACATCCCTCAGATTTGCAAGAAAAGGTTGATTGTCTAGAGGAACAATCCAGATATACCTCTTTGAACTCTTTGTTTTATCCTGCCAAAAGAACATATGTGGTTGGATCTTTCAGCAGGACAATCATCCAACCATCTTTTGCCCTGGACATCCCAGTCGCCTTTCACTTCCAATTAAAATTTTGTGAGTTGAGCTTAAGAAGTGAGTGCACAAGAGAAAATTCTGGATTTTGAGATATTTAGAGAGATTCTGGAGCAGTGGTCAAAAATCCTTTCTTATGTGTTCTCAAGTCTTATAAAACATCACGAGAGGACTCAGTGTATTCCTCTGTTTCGGAATAAAATTGTTCATCTTTTATCTTTTCATGTAATTATGTATATCTGATAATATCTAAAATATTTTTGATATTTTTTTATTTTTTAAGTAAAGACTACAGTTACTCTAAGGCTTGGCCTGAGGAAGTGTAGTATACGCTTGCTAAGTGCAAGTAAATAAAAGAGTGTTTATTAGGCAAGGCTTACAGGGTGGGACAAATCCAAAACTCAAAAACCAAAGGCCAAAATGGGTCAAGAGGGGCAGACAGGAGTAACCAGGGAAAATCCAAAAATGCAATCCAGAAGACAGACAATGTTAAAAAAAAAACAAAAAAAAACAGACATTGAATACAACAGCTTGGAAACGTAACTGCTTACGAGACTTCGCAGTGTTTCTTAGTCTCAGACTCTGGTGATGCAGACCGGCCTCTGGCCACCAGGGCCGCAGTTTCCCCTGTTACAGCTACACATAAACATTAAGGAACAATTCATTTTATGTAACCGTGCTAATAATTCTGGAAGGCACTGTACTTTATGTTTACTTGACAATGTGCCTGTGATGATAGGTCCACCACTCTAAAGAAGAAAAAAAGAAAGAAAAAAGAAAAGCAACACCAGCAAGAGATTCAGAGTGAAGCTGTGATGGTGAGCATTACTTGTAGATCAGTTCTGAGTTATATTTGTTTTTACTCACCTTTTATTATTACTAATACTGCTAATGCTGCACATTTTAATTGCTTATTGTTTTCAATAATGTTAAATATTGTATTATATTTGATTACATTTATCAATTATATATGAAGATAAATTGTGTATAAATTATATAATTTAATTACTATTTCACTGCCCATTACTCTGGACTGTAGAACCCAAGTATTTAAACTCCTCCACCTCTCTTCTATTCACAATCATGTATTTAAGATTCAAGATTCAAAATTCAAGTTTTAAAGTTTTATTGTCATATGTAAAAAGTATGGTGTACAGATTACAATGAAGTGTTTTACTTGGCCGCTTTCTTCACACACAATTAACAGTGTTACAAAATGACAATAGACATTAGCAACAATAAACATGACAATAAATACCATTAAAAAATTTAAGTAGAATAAAATAGAAATCTGTCTCTTACTATAAAAGTAGAAAGTGAAAGAACAGTGCAGGTTGAATGGGGGTTGTGTATAACAGCACTGCACATGAGTGGGTTAAATGTGACTTTACCCTGTTAGACAACATTGCACTGACAGTATTGAACAACACTGCACTTTGTGACAATTATTATTGTATACTGTAAGCACTACATCTCACACTGCTGTGTGTTTAACAGTCTGACAGCACTGGGGTAGAAACTGTCTTTAAATCATATTGTTCATGTTCTGATTGTCCTGAGTCTCCTGCCAGAAGGCAGGACAGAGAAAAGTGACTGTGCTGGACACTCTGGATTTCCTCACACACCTGAGGAAGTGAAGGCATTGATGGGCCTTTTTTGGTGACAACTGCTGTGTGAACTGACCACTTGTTAGCACTGAGGGTAACCCCAAGGAATCTGAAGCTGCTGACTCTCTCCACAACATCTCCACCAATGTGTATGGGTGTATGAGCCACAGCCTGTTTCCTAAAGTCAATAACCAGCTCTTTAGTTTTGCTGATGTTTAGAGAGAGGTTATTCTCCTGGCAGAGTGGTGGTCTCACCTCCTCCGTGTAGGCCATCTCATCATTGTATGTGTATCATGTGTATAGGAAGAACAAAGCTGGACTCAAAACGGAACCTTGTGGAGTGCCAGTGCGGAGGGTCAGGGTGAAGAAAGTGTTTTTGTCAATCCGTACATATCGCGGTCTGTTGGTGAGGAAATCTAGGATCCAACTGTACTGAGTCCCAGGCCCAGCAGCTTCTGGACCAGCTTGGAAGGGATGACTGTTAAATGCAGAGCTGTAATCAATAAATAACAGCCTAGCATAGCAGTTGTTGTTTTCCAGGTGAGCTAGGGTTGTGTAAACAGTGTGAGAAATGACGTTGTCAGTGGATCTGTTGTGGCAGTATGTGAACTGTAAAGGGTCCAGGCTGCTTGGAATACAGCTCTTGATGTACTGTAGCACCAGGTTCTCAAAGCACTTTATTGCTGTGGAGGTTAATGCAACAGGTTGTTAGACGTTGAGGCAAGCTGCTTTGTTCTTTTTTGGGACTGGAACAATTGTGGTGTTCTTAAAGCAGATTGGGACAACTGCACTCTGCAATGAGGTGTTAAATATGTCAGTGAAGACAGCAGACAGTCCCATCTGGGCCGGAAGCCTTGCGAACATTGACTCTGTTATATGTCCTTTTCACATCCACAACAGAGATGGTGAGATCCATGTCATGCACCTTTGTGATTGCTGGTGTGTCTGGATTTGCTGGTGTGTTTGGATTCAACATGCATCTTACGTGCAGTTAAACTGGGCCACCACTTTGCTGCTGTACACCCGTTTCGCATTCCTGATGGCTTTCAGGAGATCACATGGCTAATCTCTGTGTTAATCCATGGTTTCTGGTTGGGAAATGAAGGTACTGTTTTGGTTGCTTTGCATTTCTCCTGATGAAGTCAGGTCCTGATGAAGTCAGTAACCACTGGGGCGAACTCGTGCAAGTCAGAGGATGAGTCTCTGAACATGTCCCAGTCCACAGAGTCAAAACAGTCCTGCTGTCTCTCCTCTGCTTCACGTGTCCAGCACTGTACTGTGCGTGTTGCCAGCTCCTCGCGCTTTAGCTTATGATTGTAAACAGAGAGCAGTAGCACAGGGGTCTGACACCCAGGTGCGCATGAGGGACAGAGCGGTAAGCCCCTATGTGTGCAGTGTAGCATTGGTGCAACATGTTGGTGCCGCAAGTGCAGCAAGAGACGTGCTGAGGGTATTTGGGGGTAAACAGACCTCAGATCCACTTGGTTAAAATCTCCAGCAACAATGAACAGCCTGCACTTGATCAGCAGATACTTGAGGTCTGGAGTACAGTTCTGTAAAATTACTTCCACATCTGTTCACCATGAGTTGTTCACCTCCTCTTTTCTTCCCTGATGATTCTGTCGTATCAGTGCGGTAAATCGTGAAGCCCTCTGGTTGAACTGAATTCTTGGTCTGGTGTGCTCGTGGTCAACCACGTCTCTGAAAAAACACGTACTCTTTCTTCAGAATAATGCCCACTCCATTCCTCCTCCCTTCCACATAATGGTAGAAAAATTTGGACCCACCTCTGATACATCTGGCCTTACTCCCCTTACATGTGGTCTCTTGTACACACAAGATATCAACCTTCCTTCTCTCCATCACATCGGCTATCTCTCTCCCTTTACCAGTCATACTTCCATCATTCAAGATTCCTACAGTAAAATATTCCTGTTTTTTCAGATGGAGTGTTCTCAGAAGACACAGACAGAGGAGTTGGAGAAGGAAGTGAAACAGCTGCACTCTGACCTGGAGGCACTGAATGTGCAGAACCAGCATGCTAAAGGTGAACAGCAGAGGCTGGAGCAGCAGCTTCACAACCAAAGGGTAAGGCCAATATGAGGTTAGTAGTCTGGGTGCCATAGTGACTTGATCTATCCTATTTTACCTAACATCTTGCTGATAATACAGTCATAGTTTTGTCTTTGCCCCCTTTTACTAGTTCAGTGTGGCATGGGGCTTATTAGGCACTTTCGCACTAAATATTTTTAAGAGGAACTACCCACTTGTAGCCACAGACGTCTTTAAGTTCTCAGGGAAGCTCCACTGTGGGTAGTTCCTCTCAAAAAGTCACTAGGAAAAGTCTTACATGTTTAATGTGAAAGGGCCTGATACTCTTTCTTAGATCCTGTAGTGCAAACACAAAAAAAGGGGAACGTCCTCCAACAGTTTTAAGAACTATGAAAAATTTCCACCAGTTGGAAAGCCTATTGTGATGTTCTAGACAACTGAGTCAGAACATCTCCAAAACAGCTGGTCTTGAGGAGTGTTCTAGGTGTGCAGTAGTTAGTATCTACTAAAAGTGATCCAAGCAAGGACAACTGGTGAGTAGGCCACAGGGTTATGGGCACCCAAGGCTCACTGGGGGGGGAGTAAAAGCTAAGCCGTCTGGTCTGATCCCACAGAAGAGCTACTGTGGTGAAGAAAGTGATGCTGACTCTGATAGAAAGGGGTCAGAACACACAGTGCAGCACAGTCAGAGCTGCTCCAGCAGCAGGAGGGACACACTCAGTACCAGGCTGGTGGTCCTAATGTTATGGCTGGTTGGTGTGTGGATACGAGTGTGGGAGACATGATTAGAAAGCAGATAATTGTTTTTTGCATGTGGAACTGCCAGCACCTAGAGGCCAGCAAGCTGAGGGTGCTTGTGCCCTGGTCGTCAAATGCATGTTGGACTTCTCCATCAATGGCAAGCACACAACACCAAACTCTGGCCAGCAGGCTGCTCTTCACTTCCACTGTGTTTTTTAAATGTAATATATTTCTTTAAATGTAAAATTTTTTTGGCCATGCCAAAACAAAGAGTTGGGAGATGTCCCTAGTGTCCCCAGTATCTCTTTAGCAATAGTGTTTGTCCCACATATTGTTTTGTTGTTGTTGTTTTTTTCTGCTTTGCTGAACCATGAACAAAACCCCACATAAAACACAGTGGTAAATGTGCAACTGACCCAACATTTTTGAGTGTGCTGGATGCATCACATTGTAAATTTATTTATATTTACAGTACTCTTTTAAATTGGTCAGTGAAAACATTGTAAAATTGTTTCATTGCATTTACAACATTTTCCAGACTTCTCTGGAAATGGGGTTTGTATGTATTAAATGAGGCAGACCAAGCTGGCATGTAGAATTGGACAGAACTAAATTGGGGGGAATATAAGAAAAAATGATATACATTAGAAAAGAAAGATTTCATGTACATGTTTTGTTTTTGACAGATATCCATCTTCATTTGGATGGCTTTGTTGCTTACAGCAGTTGTAATGTTAGTGGCCATCCTGTATACACTTTCCAAAGGTAAAAGTATATAAATCTTCGCTTTCAATCCAGATGAACAGAGGATGCTGCCTAATGATGCCGTTTATAAGTTCTGTTTACTTCATCTTGGATGAAGAGTTTGATATGTGTTTCCTCTTGTTAAAGGACATGAGATGAACCATCATGAGCTGAGGCTAATGCTGGTGGGTAAGACTGGAGCTGGGAAGAGCGCGTCAGGAAACACCATCTTGGATGAAGAAGCTTTTAGAGTCGAGGCGTCTCCAACATCTGTGACTGGACACTGCAATAGGATGAACAAAGTTGTGTATAGAAGGAACATCACTGTGATTGACACTCCTGGGGTGATGGACACATGGCTCACACCAAACACTGCCTACAGTGCACCTGAATGTATCTTCAGTCCTGCTCATCGTCCTCATGCATTCCTGCTGGTGGTCAGACTGGGGAGATTCACAGAAGAGGAGAGAAATGCTGTGAACTGGATTCAGCAGAACTTTGGCGATGTAGCTCTGAAGTTCACCGTGATACTGTTCACTGGTGGAGATCTGTTAGAGAGAAAACCAATAGAGAAATTCATAAGTAACAGTTATGAGCTTCAGAAACTTGTAGATAGCTGTGAAGGTAGATATCACGTCTTCAACAACAATCAGAAAAACAGTGTCGCTCAAGTAACAGGCTTGTTTCAGAAGATTAACCTAATGATGTATGATTCTATGGGCTACACTCTTACAGAAGAGTTCCACAAGAAAGCCCAACAAATACACAGAGAAGAAGAGGAGAGAAAGTTCATCATTTTCAAGAAAAAGCTTATAGCAGAGGAGGAAGTAAAGAGAGCCATGATGGAACAAATGGTCAGGCAGGAGGAGAAACAAAAGAGGGAACTGGAGGTAAAAGAAACAGAGGAAAAGGAAAAGAGAAAATGTGACAGTAGAGAGACTGAAATCAGGCAGGAGGAGGAACAAAAGTGGGAAGAGATGATAAGACAGAGAAGGTGGAAAATATGGAGATGGAGAACAAGGAGAAAGAGATCAGGCATGAGGTGGCATTGAAACATAGACACATAGAGGAAGAGATGAAAGCAGAGGAGCAAAGAAACATGAATGAGATGGCGCTGAAATTAAGAGATGAGCAGAGTTAGAGGAGCTGTATAATTCAAACTACTGGTTTAGGGTTGTAATTATTGTCACAGTTTTTTTCTGTGTGGTTTGCCTGGGTTATTGTTATGAGAAGTATTTATGACAAACTACCATTGGAAAACAACATGACTTGGGATAAATGGTTCTAGATAATGGCTTTACATGTTGTATTACTTTTGTCTCCAGTGATCCTAATTTCTATGCTGTTGAATATAGTTAAGTGTGTCACAGTGCAGGCCAGGTCCTTCATTTTCCCATACCCAAACTAACCCCTTCCTAAAAAAGTGTGCTCCTATTTGACATTTCAGCAACCTCAAAAATGCTTGTTTTTAGAATAAACAGAATCATAACAGTTATAATTATTATGCACAAGCATCTGAACTGAAATAATAAATTCTGAATACATTTAATATTAATTTTTACATTTGTGAATTTACAAATATTGATTGATCTTTGTTAGTTTATTGCTCATTTAGCTGAGTTTCAAGAAAAATGCTTGAAGAACAGGCACACAGTAATCGGGGGGGGGGGGGGGGGTTAGCAGGTTTCTTACATTCTGCACTTGTATATAAAATAACATTTCATAACCGGGCAAATTTTTCATGGATGCCAGACAGTTCTGCTGAATGCCCTTAAGCTGCCTCATGCCTGCATTAACTCAGCCAATTTCTAATATAGATTTAATTCTTTATTTATTTGTATATCTGTTTGTGTCCTGTTTTGTAAATATTTAATATTAAATTCTTCCATTTGTGTCTGTACAGATTGTTCTGTGTGTGCGGATGGATAATTTGTGCTGCATTGCCGTATGCCTACATTCAATTGTAATTGTTCTTTTTATGTATTAAAAATATAAAGGGAAACACTTCACCTTAGCCTTGTGTGTTGGACAGAGTTGTGATTAAAGTTATTGGTTTTACATTTGGCTGTGGCATTCTTATGTTTGGGAATGGCTGCTGTAGAATTCAAGTTTTAATAAATTATATCCAGAACAGTGCCAGACTGGTCATGTGGATATACTGGATGTCCAGTGGCTGTTTCACTGTGTACTGTGTAAACTGTATATGGTTGAAACGACAATAAATGCCTACCTGACTTGACATGTTGGCCTGGCTCAATGGTTAATCAAGAGTTAAATAGCGTGATGCTGACAGTCAGCAGCAGAGGGAGGTAATGTAATCATTTATTTGCTTAGCTTAAAACACTGGAGAAAATGACAAAGTATCATGTGCTGTTCAGAAATGCCAGATGTACATCATTTTGAATATTGCCAAAAGTTCAATAAAGTGCAATCATTTGATCATTATTGTTGTTGTATTCAGGCTAAGCTATGTAGTTTTAACTCATTTCCTATCAAATGTCTTGTGACATAAAGGCTCAAACTTTACAAAACTGCATCAGCATTTCGGAATCATCCCCAATTTTCCATTTCAATATCTCAAAAGCCTAAAAACCTTTGTGGCAGTGAAATTACACTTCCAGTTGTGTTCAGCTCAGTCACAGGACTTTCTAACAATGACTTCTGTATGTTCATTATATCAGTAAGAACAGCCAATGAGCAGCTCAGCTCAATGAATCTGCACAGAGATGTTCTGAATCTCTGCTTTGGTTCAAAATGTAACTTTTTTTTCACATTTACTCTTGGGCATATTTTTACTGTGTAAGCAGTTTTAGACAATAACATAGTACATAGTACAGGTTTTACCTAACCTGTAGGTCACAAAACATTGCACTAGGCTCTCACAAATCCTCTTTATCCCGTTACGTGTGAGGTACCCCAGGGCCCTGTTCTGGGACCCCTTCTTTTCCTCATCTACACACTACCTCCTGGTCAAATTAGTAATTGTCCTCATATCAATTTCCACCTCTATACTAATGACATCCAGCTATATATTAGCACCTTTTCCTCTGAATCTCCTCTTTAAAATCTATTGAACTGTCTCTATGATTTAAGTTGCTGGATGCAAGACAAACTTGTGCTCAAAATTAACCCTTACAAATCTGAACTGTTGCTAGTAGGCCTCCAAACTACTCAGCTTCCCTATCTGTAATTGATGATATTCCTGTCAATCCTGCTTCAGATGTTAGAAACCTTGGTGGTTTTTTTTTAATCCATCACTTGATTTTGACACCCATATAATATCGCTCTCCAAACTGCCTTCTTCAACCTCTGCAATATTGCTCGACTCCACCCCTCTCTCTCAGATACTGATGCTCATACACTTGTACATGCTTTCATCATGTCCCACCTTGATTACTGTAATTCCTTCTTCACTGGTCTTCCTTCAAAAATTTCAGTGTATCCAAAACTCTGCTGCCAGAGTTCTCACTCATATTAAACGTTCCTCACACATCACTCCCATCCTCTGTCATTTACGCTGACTCCCTATTCAGTCCCATTTTACATTTAAAATACTACTTCTCATTTTTAAAGCCCTACACTGTCTCACTCCTCTATATCTCAGCCATCTTCTCGTACCCTATTCCCCACCTCGCTCCCTCAGATCATCTGGTACTAACCTCCTGAAGGCTCCCCGTACCCACCTTAACTCTATGGGTGGCAGGTCATTCCATGCTACTGCCTCCAAACTCTGGAACTCTCTTCTGCAATCTCTTCGCGACTGCATGTCTTATCCCACTTTCAAAACAGAGTTAAAAACCTTTCTCTCTTCTCACCACTTTTCTTCTTCTCCTTCCTCCTCTTCCTAAAGAGTTGTTTTTTTTTCCTGTGCATGTGTAAAGCATCCTTCGGTTTGAGAAAGGCGTTATATAATTGTAACCAATTATTATTATTATTAATATTATATTACATAGTACTTAATTTTTATACTTAAATATTTTTTATGTATTTGTGCTGTATCAAATTATTTTCATTTCTTGAGACTTTTGCTTTCATTACTTTACATTTCACTGTAAAACACACATTTTACTCCAAGATTCTGTAGGAAAAACTGCATTTTCTACAATATATAGCAGAATATGCTGCAGAGTTGTGGTGCCAACAGTAGGGGCGCTCTTTAACAGCTGACGCAAAATTGAACAGTTGTATGTTCAGGTACTTAGAGGAAAAAATCTTTTCACATGTTCAAGACACAGAAACACTTTTTTGTAAAGCTAAATCAGGGTGACTGGATTTGGTTTCAAGATCCATTTCTTGATGCAGCAACAGTCACAAAATGGTTTCTAAGACAGTGTCGTCTGAGGGCTCAAAGATCTAATGCATTCAACAGTGGTTTGTGACCTGTCTATTTTGTATGACTTGCTTTATTCTGTGTTGTGTTTGCTCTCCCACTGTAACGATATGGTGCAGGAAGCAGGCATGATCGTGGCAGCTTTATGAATTTATTATGAGAATCAAAAACTGATAAAAACAAATTTAAATAAACATTGAACCATAGACTTAGGCCAGAGAGAACTTATGCAACATGACCATAGCATGAATACACTTGGGTAGTGCTTATAGAGACCAGACAACAACAAGACCAAACACAAGTGCTTTAATACTTAGACAAGACACCTGAGGATGGAAGGAAACATAACCTATACACAACTGGTGACAATCCAGGGGCGTTACACTCCTGATTAGGTAAAGAAACAATGTCACATGGCTACATAAACATAAAGGTAGGGACAAAGCAAACCAAGAAAATAAAGAGACCAAGGTCTGTACCATGGGCAAGGAAAAACCGAAGAAAGAATATGCATCCCGAAGTCAGATTTCTGGTATGATTTCCCAACCCCAAGATCCACTGACTTTCACATTTGACATCACATCCAACATAACAAACGGGATGTAAAATATTACAAAAGCTTTTAATGAGTTTAGCTGTGTTCAATAGCTGTAGTAGAAAATGCGGCAGTGTGTTTGTCACTAAAGATCACAGCGCAGTGTTTGCAGAAGATGTACACCTGGGGACACTAATGGGATGGGAAGAGGGACACGTGCGAACACGAGGCAAAGTCAAGCGTAGGGGATAGAACAGACCAATGACGCTAGATGGCGCATGTGGGAGGGGTGCGAAGGATGAAACGATGGCGCCCTCAAGTGGCCACCATGGGACAGGACATCACAAGGCTCAGTCGTTGAAAGCAAGGATGGGTTTAAAAGATTAATAAAAAAAAACAAAGAAATGAAAACTTTAAATGAATTAGAGATATAAATAAATAAATAAATAAAGGAAATGCATAAAATAATATAAAACAGGAATTTTAGAGTAAAAACAGTACCCCGCGATGACAGCCATGAAAAGACAGAGCTCCAAAAATGGCGTGGCGAAAAAAAACAGGAGGGTAAAATACACTTACATTTATTCATTT
Source organism: Arnoldichthys spilopterus (assembly GCA_037974385.1). Lineage (NCBI taxonomy): Eukaryota > Metazoa > Chordata > Actinopteri > Characiformes > Lepidarchidae > Arnoldichthys > Arnoldichthys spilopterus. The sequence continues at coordinate 21,846 of JBBPDA010137454.1, forward strand.
GGCTGACGCTTTTATCCAAAGCGACTTCCAAGCCATGGAGCAGAGTAGTGGGACGATACCTTGCTCAAGGG